>OZ018322.1:65933693-66101193 GCA_963969495.1 Ceratothoa steindachneri | reverse complement strand
GGATGTGCCGATCTTTGCTTGGTCGCTTGCTAGAGTGGACCGCCGACAGACCGTCGACATAATAAGATGTATAGTCGCTCGCGATTAGACTCGCACGCGCCTAGACTTGCACGCGACTGAAGATTGAAAAGAGAGGTTATTGTTAGAACTCTCTGTGAACGAAGTCGGAAATTATGCGATCAACAGCGTTCGTTCGTATATATACATCTCAAAAACTATAGGGCCGATTATAATTTGTTTGTTTACAAATTTTAAGAAAACTAATGACTCGATATAAAAATGAAGTACATATATTGAACGAATATTAAGATATTGCTAGTGTTATATATATTGCTAAGATAAGCCTACATAGAAATATAAATATGTAAAGGTAAAATTATAATTTATATCTCTACACTCACTGAATATCAGCATACAAATGTGACGCTAATTGAACACATATATAAATAATAATAATAATAACAACACTAATAATAGTACAGTAGTGTGCAAATTAGTTCGGACAGTTGTGAAATAATATGAAAGTTAAACTCTGGATCATTTATGTATTGAAAAGAATGTCTTAAATCAAAAAAGTGCCTCTGTTATATTTGGACCAAATGAAAAAAACCCATGTGATATCTACTGAAGGGAAATGAACTTTTAAGCTATTACAATTTGTCAACTCATAGTCACAGAAAATAATTGCTGGAATAAATTTGGGTTCAATTTTTAAAAACATTTCGAATATTTGTCATAAGTATACAAACTTTGTTAGGGAGAAGAACGTATAGCAAGGGATATACGCCCCCGTATTTCTGATCTGAGATTCAATAAACCTGGGAAAGTAAAGAGATGGGGTGATCACAAAAGTATCATTAACAAATAACTTTTCACACTCATTTAATAATCTCAGATTAATTTCATGTCCAAATATTAAAATTCTACAAGAACTTTCAGCACATCCACTCTCTGCAATCAAAAATTCTTCCAATTGTTCTCCACAAAAAGTATGTTATGATTTCTTTTGGAATAACAAGATTAGCTAAATTGATTGGGAGAAATAGGTATGATCTTTGTTTTGTGATAGCTGGACCATCTTTTTTAATGATCTATTATCTGGCATTGCTCAATGGCAAGATTAAAGCAAATTTTATAAGCATTTGTTGACAACCATAACAATTCTTTCTACTGCATTTTTTTTTACAGGTGTTCTTTGAGTTAGAATGCAGCCTCTCTTAATTTTGGCTGGAAAAGGATTGTTTTATTGGTCATTAATATATTTCGAGATTTCTTTTTTTTTGACATAAATTCCTGCTCTACAGGATGCTTTTCTTTCACACTCGAAAATTTGTTTCCTTATCCGCATATACTGTATCTATCAAAGACATAAATCCATCACTTTCAAATTTTGGTTTTCTTTTTTTGCTGCCATATATAGGGTCTAAGAAAAGTTTAATTAATGAATCACTTAAACTTTTTATACAGTTAAATGAATTATTCACTGACAATCATTAAAGTAAATCTCATAAAAATTTAATTTTATATGACTTGTGTGATATATAACTGCTCAGAAAGTTTGATTTCAGGCCAGCCATTTCAAGAAACAACTGAACTTAAAATTGACACACATTTTCGATTTATCCACTTCACCGCTGGAAAAATATAATCTCACATTCTTTGTTAAATTTGATGGTTTCAAGAGTTTTCATCTTAACGTATGAAAAAAAGTAGTTAGTAGAATCTCTTCCAATCCCTTCCCCATAAATATATAAAAAATGTGTCAGAAACTGATTAAAACAAGGTTTGGTCAGTTTTTATAGGGTCCAATAGAAATAAGTAGTTTATGTGTGAGCTCCATAAAAAATTGACTTAATCTAATCAGTTTAAAATAATCAATAGATCATATATATATATATATATATATATATATATATATATATTTATAACAGGGCAGCTGTTATAATAAAGCGAAATTTCTGGGTCTATTGCAATCTTACGAGGTTGAAGAGTTTGTTATTTAAAATTTATACCTCGATTTATGATTGATTTTAGAAAGGCACGACTTAACAATATATATAGCAATATCCCAATATGCTTCAATTATGTATGATTGTATTTATTTTTTTTAATTATTTTAATACTAATGTATGCATTAAGTATGCGTCATTTTATGTATGTCACTACAAAGTCTGTCCTCTTTTATTAATTGCAATTTTATCTTTATATTTATAGTTTTAGAATTTTAAAGTGGTTAATAATTTTCAAAAGTATGAGGTGATTCAAAAGTCCCTTACCTATTCTTTCAGATTTTAAACCAAAGACTTTAATTTTTTGATATAATATAAATCACTAAATTAGAATATGTTGGTATATAAGTTGAACCCGACATCTGCTAAACATGGGTAATCATTTGAATTTGGAAATGAAGTGTAATATCATTGCCTGGCAAGAAGTTTAACTATCTCCAACCGAAACTCAAAGACAATTCCGTACTTTCTTTGAGAGCCCTACTTACCCAACACGCTCTAAAGTTTATTCCATTCATAAGAAATTTATGGAAATAGGCTCTTTGGCTGAGAGACTTCGCACTAGACGAGCTGGAAGTAGCCATTCTAAGGACAACATTGCTATCTTCGAAGAAACTTCCAAAAGAAGCCAAGGAAGTCCATAAATAGAGCCTCGCGGGAATTAGCGATTCATGATATACCCATCCAACAGATACTACATAAAGACTTGAAAATCTTTTCTTTTAAGATACAAAAAATATGGAAGATGACTTTGATTGAAGAGTAGAGCTATGTGTGACCCTCATCCACCATCACGAAAATGACCGTTCTATCTTGGATAACATGTTCTTCAGTGATGAAGCAATTTTTCACTTATCTGGTCGCGAGAATCAACCTACTCGATTTGGGGATAAAAACAAACTAGTTGTTTTTGCAGAGTACGAGCCCGACTTTCTAAAGCTCGTTACTTTTGAATTATACGGTATTTGATCCTTCCACCATCACAAAAATGACCGTTCTCTCTTGGATAACACGTTCTTTAGTGATGAAGCAATTTTTGACTTATCTGGTCGCGTGAATCAACATACTCGATGTGGGGGAAAAAACAAACTAGTTGTTTTGGCAAAGTACAAGCCCGACTTTCTAAAGCTCGTGACTTTTGAATTATACGGCATTTATAAACTCAACATTAACAATGGTTTGGACCTTCCGCAATGTAAGTTTTGTTCAAAAGTTAGTAAAGAAAATAAGTTAATCTGATATATCCGGATATAATAACCAGACCTGGGTAAATAATTAATCGATTTGATTCTCGGTTAGTCTCTCGTGATCTACCAAATCGGATAAAATGTTTTCGTTCAATTTTGAAAAAAACAAACCAAATTACAGCTTTGCGATTACATAATCTCCACAAAGTTATTTCAAGATAAAAACCTTTATAAAGGATATAGAAACTTGACTTCAAAGCTTTTAGCTTGAAAGATATAATTTGTAATTTTAAAAACAGTAAGGGAAATATTTCCTAAAGGAAAAACCCGGATCTTAATACCGGACTTTGGTGACAAACTAGTCGTTTTTTCTAAGCCAAGGTTCTAATGTTCAGCTAAGTTTAATAAAATCGGCAATTATTTTCCGTGTAATATTATAAACAAAACGAGTAAAACATGAGATTACATAATCTTCACAAAGTTATGACAAGAAAAAACTTTTAATGTATTTAGAAACTCGACATTAACGTTTTCAGCTTTAAAGATATAATATTTAATTAAATAAACACTAACGGAAATATTTCCTAAAATATAAAACTGGATCTTATTCCCGGATTTTAGTGAAAAACTAGTCGTTTTTTCTAGGTTAGGGCACTACTATTCAACAAATTTAGTAAAATCAGTAATTATTTTCGTGTAATTTTGTAAACAAACAAATTAAAACATGGCGATTACATAATCTCTACAAAGTTATGGGAGGAAAACACTTTTAATGTATATAGAAACTCTACATTAACATTTCTAGCTTCAAAGATATAATTTAGAATTAAAAAAATAGATAAAGGAAATATTTCCTATAGGATAAAGGCAGATCTTAATACTGGTTTAGGTAAAAAAAACTAGTCGATTTTCTAGGCTAAGGCTCTAAAATTAGTAATTATTTTTCGTGTACTTTTTAAACAAACAAATCTAAAACAAAACATAGCGATTAAATAATGTCAACAAAGTTAAAGCAAAAAAAAAACTTTTTAAGGTATATAGAAATTCGACATTAACGCTTTTAGCTTCAAAGATATAATTTTTAATTAAAAAATAGTGAGGTAAATATTTCCTAAAAGATAAAACCGATTCTTAATACCAGATTTTGGTCAAAACTTCTCGTTTTCTTCAGCCTATGCTCTAATTTTCGACTAAATTAGTAAAATCAGTTATTATTTTTCGTTTAATTTTGTAAACCAACATATTAAAACATTTTTGTGATTACATAATATCCACAAAATTACCTTAGCCTTAAAGATCTTCCAGGTAAGTATAAACTCATTATTTCCACTTGCAGTTTGAGCGATATAATATTTAGTTAATAAATTAGTAAGGAAAATATACCATACAGGATAAAACTAGATCTTGGTCAAAAACTAATAGTTTTCTTCAAGGCTAAGTTTCTAGGGCTCCACCAAATTTTATACAAATTGATCCACTATTTTCTTAATTAGTTTGAACAATAACGAACACGGTCGATCACATAATTTCGGCTTTATTGTCATACTTATTTTTTAAAATTTAATAAATAGTTGATCTGATTGACATTATAATTTTTTACGATGGTTTCGACAAAGAGGCTTTGATCTGGAAAGGGCTTGCACCGAAACGGGTTGCCAAATATGGTTTCCACGAACAAGTTTAGATCCGAAAAGTGCCTGCGGCGAAACGAGCTTGCCAAATATGGTTTCGACGAAGAGGCTTTGTTCCTAAAAGGGCCTGTGCCGAAATGAGTTTGCCAAATATGGTTTCGACGAACAGGCTTTGATCCTGAATTGGCCTGCACCGAAACGATCTTGCCAAATATGGTTTCGACGAACAGGAATAAATGGTTGATCTAATTGACATTATGATTTTTAACCATGGTTTCAACAAAGAGGCTTTGATCCGGAAAGGGCTTGAACCGAAACAAGCTTGCCAAATATGGTTTGACGAACAGGTTTAGATCCGGAAAGTGCCTGCGCCGAAACGTGCTTGCCAAATATAGTTTGGACGGCGAGGCTTTGACCCTAAAAGGGCCTGCGCCGAAATGAGTTCGCCAAATATGGTTTCGACGAACAGGCTTTGATCCTGAATTGGCCTGCAGTGAAACGAGCTTGCCAAATATAGTTTCGAAGAACAGGCTTTGATCCGGAAAGTGCCTGCATCGAAACGAGCTTGCCAAATATGGTTTCGACGAAGAGGCTTTGATCCTAAAAGGGCCTGCGCCGAAATGAGTTCGCCAAATATGGTTTCGACGAACATGCTTTGATCCTGAATTGGCCTGCGCCGAAACGAGCTTGCCAAATATGGTCTCGACGAACAGCCTTTGATCCGGAAAGTGCCTGCATCGAAACGAGCTTGCCAAATATGGTTTCGACGAAGAGGCTTTGATCCTAAAAGGGCCTGCGCCGAAATGAGTTCGCCAAATATGGTTTCGACGAACATGCTTTGATCCTGAATTGGCCTGCGCCGAAACGAGCTTGCCAAATATGGTTTCGACGAACAGCCTTTGATCCAGAAAGGGCCTGCGCCAAAAGGAGCTCGCCAAATATGGTTTCGCCGCTCTGTCCGCGACTAAACGTCTGCTTCTTTTGATCGCAAATACATGAAAAGTAGTAATAGAAGAACTACTATTTTCACGGTAAATGAGAAACGTCTAACTATATTAGTCAAGCTTATAAGATTTACTTTGTTTCTTTAACAATTATATGGTGATAATAGTTTATTACTGTCGCACTTCACCAATATTTCCCCCTGAAAAGCGCGTGGATTAGACATTTATAATAAAAAACCATAGTGATTGTCTTTCCCGAACAAATATTAACAGGATAGACGTGCAACTTTTCTCACCCGAACTCCGCTGTTCTCATATTTGTTTTAAACCAAAATTACTCACTTTAGTTGAGTAAGTGCCAACAAACTAACTAAACTCAATAATCAAATATAAGGATTAGAAAATTCTCAGTTAGCCGACCACTGAACGTCTCTAAAGTTGCATAAAATCCCCCAACACTATTATAATGTTTCAATCAATTGTAATCTTGTAGCGCTCAATTCCAAATTAAAGTAAGCCTGTGGCACCCAAATTGAAAAATATGTAGGCCCAGCGTGCAATCTCACAAATGAGCGCCCGGTGGACCTATGAAATCCTAAAATTCGGCACACGCATTAATTACTAAAATAATATGCCATGTAATATTGAATCCATCTAGAATAGAGAGAAACCCTTATAGGACAAATAGAGATTAGTTAAGAAAACATGAAGGTAAATATTATATGTATTTTGTTTGAGGCAAGACCCTTATATGAGAAAGAGACATTAATAAAGAAAACATGAATGTAAAAATTATCTGTATTTTGAGTGAGGCGAAAAGAATAAATTCGAGACACCACAAACATATACACATAAACATATAGAATTGGTCAGCTGTTCAAACAAAGATTGGGATGGAGGGGGAGAAATGAAAACACGATAGCAGCAGCTATTGTTTATTTAGCAGCGTTTATTTTTTGCTAGCCCGCAGGGACAAAACTTAGTCGCGCCTTTGCTATTTTGACTAGAAATAAAATATCTATTTCCTTTCATAGGAGTTAAAGAGGCTCCACCCAAGCAACACCAGTGGATAATAATAGGCCATGTCGGCTGTCTTCGGACACATGTGTATACTACTAAACTCATAGAGTCAGAATGGTAAGAAGAGAGTAAGAGCGTAAAAAAGTAAGAAGACAGACATACAGAAGTGAATAAGAGTGTCAGTCAGTCCGCCAGTCAGAGAGACGCCATGTTGGATAGGTCCCACACGCCAGACTTGAATCCTTCCTACCTGAATGCAACCCCGCTAATCAAGCGTCCTCCCGTTCTTCCGTCCTTAATTTAAAACCTTAACATTAAGTAGGCCTGAAGAAGTAAGCCTTGTCACTGGTTATGGGGTGCTCCTCTCCCAGGGAAGTAGACTCTATGACTCGAGACCCCTCGAAGGATGAAAAATAAGTAGGCATGTCGAATTCCTTTATCACAAAAGTATGATCCCGCCTTAACTCTGTCACCTCGTATTAACATCGAAAACCAGCCATAACTGGTGACCCCTTTGCTCGAACGTGAAGAAGGATCAAAATAAGATGGACTCACATTAAGAACAACAGGCAAAATTTAAGGAAGCAAAAGTCGCCGACAGAAACACCATCAAGCCTACTGTAAGCGTAGGAAAAAAACAAGCTGGTGCCCCTTATCATCGTTGGGCTACCCTTTCGGAGGAGCAGCAGGGGGAATGGTAGAAGGACGCACCGGACTAATGCGGCCAAAACTGGAGTAAGATAAATTTACACACTGGCGCCCTACTTTCGGGTAGAGTTTTTTTAAATTCATTAATAACAACATAGGAGCGTTGTGTTCTTGTGACAATCAATTTAACTCCCCAAAATTCGTTACCTTTAAAGAGGTGAGCAGTGAATGTCTGGTGATGTAAAAAGAATATCATTCCGAAGAATTTAAAATGTACAGTCAGTTAATTATTAATGTTAAGTGTCGAGTGACGAAGGCGTGGGCAAAAAATGTCACTAAAGGTACACACTACTGTACACCAGGTAGCCACTATTAGCGCTGCGCTCAGGTACCATTGACTTGGGGAAAGCTAAGGACCTTCTAACTAGAGTGCGATATTATTAGGTTTGCTCTTTAAATGGGAATACGTTTGCCAGGTTCATCTTAAAGGTTATAGAAAAATAAACACGTGTACAAAGTTAAACTTTAATACAAATAATAAGAACAAGGGAACAAATAAATATGGAAATCTAAATAATAATCAGTACGACAAAGAATATTATGACAGTCCAACATTAAGTAAACTAGGTCTGGAAAGACTTAGTTCACTTAATTTACTTAACCACATTAGGTTAACTCGCGTTGAGTGTGCATACTCCGTGTATATATATTAATTTTAAAATTGACTCAGTATGTTTAAGCTCAGTCCAGTTAAAAGCGATGAAATGTGGCACGCACAGGCAAGTTTTGTAGCGCCCATTGCAAGAGAGATTAGGTTCAGGAATGAAACTTCGCATCTGAGTAATAAGAGAACCCTATTTTGCTTACGACAGATAGGCTAATAATTATGACAGTACAAATATTCTTAAATAGGTATTATAGCCATAACTCTTTGTGTGAATAATATATTTGTAAAAATAACAATGTATAGCTTTCACCCACGTTGATAATAAGATAAAGTAAATTGCGAAATAGGTTTAATAATGAAACCTCACAATTTAGTGCCATGTAAATTCTATAAAGGCTTGTAATTGGTACGCAAATATGAATAATGGAAAAAGAAAGATATAGCAGTGTTCATAAAAAAGTATAACTCCTTGATTGTATAATATAAATATAAGTATTTGTGAAATAATAATGTAAAATAATAATGTTATATATGATATCTGTGTGAGAAAATATATAGGTTTAGTCCATGTAACTAATAAGCCAAAGGTGCTTTGCAAGGCCGAGTCAACTCAACAATGAAACCTCCCAAATGAGCATCATGTAAAATCTATTAGGCTTGTAACTGGTAGTCCGAATGATTTTGTACACAGCGCCTTGCCCGTGAACCCATTGTATATGTAGATCTTATCTTTTATCCGACTATATAGAGTAAACGGAAAAATTAGGTATACCCAAAAGTGTTGTATAAAATTATATATATATATGTATATATATATATATAGTTATATATAGTTGCCATCAAATCTATGTAAGAGTGCAACGTGATTTTACAACAGACTGTTAACCCCAAGTCAATGCTATTTGGATCTTTATCTAGGTTACTCCATAATTGGTAGGGGAATCTTTGTAGCTCCAAAATCGAAATTAAAGTAGGCGCATGGAACCTAAATTGCAAAGTAGATAGACCTAACGAGGATCTTCATAAATGAGCGCCCGGTGAACCTATGAAATCTTGAAATGGGCGACACCCATTAATTACCTAAATAATGTGCCATGTAATAATGAACCCTTCTAGAAAAGAGAGAAACACTTATAGGAGATATAGACATTAGTTAAGGAAACATGAATGTAAATAATATATGTATTTTGCTCAAGGCTGTTCGAACAAAGATTGGCCTGCAGGTGGAGAACTGAAAACACGATAGCAGCAGCCATTGTTTAGTTAGTAACGGTTAATCTTTGCTAGCAATGGATTACGAAACTCGGTCGCACCTTTGCTATTTTAACCAGGAACAAAATGTCTATCTCCTTTGATACGAGTAAAAGAGGCTCCACCCAAGCAACACCAGTGCATAACAATAGGCCAGGCCCACTGTTACCGGACTAACATATATACTGCTGAAGTCACAGAGTCAAAAGGGTTAAAGGAGAGTAAGAAAGTAAGAAGACAGAGCGACAGAAGAGATTAAGAGATTCAGTCAGTCCGCCATTCAGTCCGCAAGGCGGAAAAACGCCATGTAGTAATAGGTTCTACTTAACCACACCACACTCCAGTCACGAATCCTTCCTACTTACAAGGCTACCAGAATTTAACGCCCAAATAAACAGTCCGAAATCCCTCGTTTTTCGATTTGCTTGCTACATGTAGACTCAAATGATCCATTAAAACCCAGCGTAACTAATCTCAAGCATCGGTCAAACGAATTCCTCTCTGCTCCGAGGCCTACCACAAGAACAGTCGACGCTCCTTTACTCTTTACCCCTATTAGTAGTACGCATTTACTAACTCGAGACCTATTATTTAACATCGAAGACCCGCTATAACTGGTGGTTTCAAGACTCGCAATAACTTTAAGGACCTGCCATTCTCTCTTGACGAGTCTTGTAACCCCTTACCTCAATTAAATGTTCCGTATGGTTGCATTTAATCACTATTTTATATTTAAAATTTTATGACACATCTCGATTTAGTCAATTTTAATTTGGTTTGTGTGGTTTTGATGAATAAATAAGAAACCTAAAGTTTGAAAACTTTATTTTATGATACTCAAAAAATTGTTTGAAAGATGAATGTCTTTATACGAGATTATTAACCAATTTTTGCCAAGCCTCCTATATTGTTGAATTTGAATCGTGTATGTGAGAGTATGCAGATGAGGGGATAGAAAGGGTGTGTGAATAGATAGCGGAAAGTAGACCAGTGGTGAAAAGAGAAAGAAGTGTGGTAGGGTGCAAAGTGATGCTAGAGCCTGGTGATCAGGCCTATCGCTTTCAAATTTATTTGATTTGTGGTTTCGTTGTTGTTTTTATGGTTGTTTTATACATATATATATATATATATACAGGTATATATATAACATATAGTTTGGCGTTCAAGCCATTTGTCTTTATTGCTAATATTTTTGTTTATGCTATGCGCGTTAGCTGTTGTTTTTGTAAGTTGTTAATATTAACTTACTGTGTTTGTTTTAGTATCTTTTTGTTTCTTCGTAGTTTTGTAGTGTGTGTATTTAGTGTACAGTGTTTCTTCCTGTAGTCTTGTTTGGTGATTTTCGTCTTCTTGTGTAGGATTCCTTCTTCGGTAGTTTGTCTTAGTTGGTTAATTTTGTCGATATCGGTGAATTTTGTCAAAATCGGTTGGTTTCATGATTGGTATTTTTCTTGGTTTGGGGTAAATTAACTCATCTAGCGTAGAACGGTACTTCTGCTCCGCCAGCTAAAATCCTAGCGGAGCTTGGAAATCTGGCGCGACATACTTCTCTTCTGTTTTGGTCAATCATTTGTACGATATCTTCGTCCAAACGATTGACCTTTTCCAGCATATTCCTTGTCCGTTCTTCGATGACAACGTTAAGGGGGGTTAACCCCACCTCCCGGTGCAGCTCTTCTTGCGATCTCCTTTCCATTCTGCGTGTACCTGTGATTAGGTACACGCATTTATTCTGCACCACTTGTAGTCTCCTCTTCTGTGTCTTTGAGGCACAGGAGAGGGCGTAAGCGGGGTAAAGCAACGTCGATCTAACTAGTGCAGTATAGATCTTCTTTTTGTTGCTTTGACGAAGATTTCTGAACCTGTACAGAGTCTTGACTGCAGCAGTGGCCTTGGTGATGCGTTCTTGGACGTGCTTTGCGTACCCGGTTGATGTGATCTTTATGCCGAGTACGTTGCATTCATTGTTGTAGGGATATCGTCTATCACCCACCCTGACGTCATCAAGTAGTCTCCTGCCTATGGGGACTACTTTGAACTTATCCTGGTTGGTACGGATTTTCCACCGGGCCTCGTAGGTGTTCAGGTTTTCGATTTCTGCTGCCGTCATGTGAGCTTGCATAGGCGCATTCCTCCATGGACATGTGATTACCTGGGTGAAATCATCGGCAAATTGTAAGTTGAGGCAAGTGGGGTTTACAGGGACTGGGACATCCGCGGTGTAAATCAAGTAGAGAGTGGGAGACAGGCACCCCCCCTTGCGGGAGGCCCGCATTGAGCGGAAACTTTGGCCCGTCCGTGCACCCTAAACTGATGTACGCCGCTCTCTCCATGACATAGTCACAGAGAGTTCTTTCTAAGCTTTCGCTTAGTCCAAGTCGTAAGATCTTGTACTGTATTCCCCATTGCCACACCTTATCGAACGCCTTTCATACATCCCGACAAACAATGTCCACGTAACTCTTTTCCCGTTTATCTTGGGCTAGCTTTTCCGTAATGACGTTAATCGCCATTTCCGTACTTCGCTTACTCCTAAACCCGAATTGGTGTGGGTTGTAGAGCGAGTTATCTTCCAGGTGAGACACCAGTCTTTTGTTGAGGATCTTCTCGAAGAGCTTCCCACCAAATTCCAGTAGTGAAATTGGTCGGTAGCTCTCCTTCAACTTGGGGTTCTTTCCAGGCTTGGGCAAGAAAATCATCTTTGCCGTTTTATAAGCGTCTGGAAAGTACCCCGTATTAAGGCAGGCGTTGAATATTCTTCTCATTCCTTCGATGACACAGGCTGGTGCCTTTTCAAAGTTAAGCTTTGTAAGCCCCGATTGTCCTGGGGCTTTTTGTTGGAATGAGCGAAGCGCGCCGAGTAGTTCTTCTTCTGTAATCTCGGCGGCTTCGTCGCGCTGCCTATCCACCTGGTGATGAGGGTGCGTCTTTTCTATTTCTTCGTTAAGCTCGTCGATGATGTTGCTTTCGAACTCTAGGTCATAGTCTTCGTTTTCTTCTTCAGTTATACTGAAGATCTTTTCCCAATAACTTCGGAATATCTTTTCAACTTTTTCTTCCTCTTCTTCGATGTTTCCATTTTCTTTCTGTAGCTCGATCTTGTGCTTCTTTCCAGTTGATCCTTTAAGAATTCGGATCTTCTTCCAAAATTCTTTGGGAGTTGCTTCGTGATCGATGCTCTCGATCGCATCCTCCCATCTTCTGTTTTGCTGTTCGAGGATCAACTGGTTCAATTCTTCTTTGATTTCTTTACTTCTTCGCATTGTTATTATTTATTTAAGAGAGGGTGCGTGCACGTAATTAACTCTCTCAATTGATGAAAAATCAAGTTTTTGCTTTTCTGACACCATAATAGTGGTTATTTATATCTCATATTTATGATCTTTATTTTCCATAGGCTTATTATTTATTTTTACAATAATGCACGGTTACCAACCAGGGCCCACACAAGCTTTAAGGGGTCCACTAATAAAATATTGTAATTTGGGCGTCCATGGAAAAATTTTGGGAATGTAAATAATAATATGTATAACAATAATATAGTAAATATATAATAATAGTCTAAAAAGAATACTTAATATAGATAAACGTAATATAAAAATCTATAAATGTACAGTTTGAAGTTATATTTAAATAAAGGCTATGATATTCAACTAAATTACTAAAATGTTCAATATGATATATCTGACGTATTAGCATTGCTCAGATTTATAGGTGATAATCAACTCAGCGAGGAACTGCCCTTTGCAAGAACGCTTGAAACAGATACCAAAGCTGAAACTATATTTAAAGAAATCCAGTAATTTTTAACAGAAACAAATATTCCACTCGAAAAATTAATTGCTTGTTCTACAGATGGCGCTTCTTCCATGGTCAGTAGGAACGGTCAGTTTATTGCTTATTTGAAAAATGCATTGCCGAAAATATTTAGCACACATTGCATCATACAGCGACAACATCTGGTGGCGACGAGATCACGTGGACGTTTTCATGAAGCATTAAATTTTGTAATAAAGCCTGTGAACCTTATTTAAGGTTAATGCTCTTAAAGATCGTTCCTTTTTAATTTTGTGATGAAAAGAAAAAGGATTTGATCGTCTTGTACTGCATTCTGAGTTTCGATGCTTTTCTTAAAGGAATTCTCTTCGTTATTTTGTTGTTCTTTGGGACAGTATTGTAGCAATTCTAAGCGCAACAGAGATTGGAGAATAGTAAATTGCGATGAAAACTGATATATTTTACATATTACATTTGTTCGAGAAGTTTAATTCTATTAATAAACTGTTGCAAGGATACAATTATAATTTAATAAATAGCAAGAAAGCTATTCATGCCTTTCTGGGAAAACTCAAATTAAACAGTACTAACACCTTACGCCATGAGTTTGGACAGGTTACAGCCCTTGCTTCAGTTAGTAGCGATTTAAAAGTTGATGATTGTATCGTTTATATTGATTATTTTAAAAGAAATAAGGGCATGTAAGTTCGTTTCAAAGACTCCAAAAAACTGAACAACTCAGTCTGGGTGCAGATTCCATTTGAGTCCTAATGCTGCTGATGTTGAAATTGATTTACAACAGGAACTTATTGATTCGCAGTGTGATGGGTGAGCCTAAAGTTTATTAATAAAATGCTAAACATGATGTATGGAAGAATAGTTAATTTGCTTGTAAATATCCGCTATTATGGGACATGGTTACAATGTACCTAATTGCTTTCCCGTCAATTTATCTTGTGCAATTTGGTTTCAGTCGTTTAAGTCTGTTATTAACAAAAAATCGCAATTGACTTAAGATTTTGGATAGATGGGATCTTCGTCTAGCTTTATTAAAACTAGAACCAGATATTCAAACACTAGCATCAAAGCATAAGGTACAATAATCTCATTAGTGTCCAATGATATTGTGCCTGATCTCATATGCAATATAATGATATCAGTGTTTTAACAATTGATCTAACTAGTTTCTCATTGATATCCTTGTAACTTTTAAGATTTTTAATAAATATATCATTCTAATGATTAAAAAGATTTAGAGTTCCATGTTATATCAAAATTAAATTAAAAAAAAAATAATATCGCAGAAAATTTGTAAAACGTTTATAAGGAAAGGTTTTGATGTAGTTTAAAAATAATTTTGTTTATTACGAGATTTGTTTACTTATTACTAGCAGAGGTACCTGCATTTATTGAAATTTATTTTATGAATAAAACCAAATTGTTTCATTGTTTGGTTTACTAAATTGCAAACAAATATTTTATTTCAAAAATTTACATATGCATATATGGAGTCACAGAGGCTAAGATAGCTCTTATGGGGTCCACAAGGAAAATAAGGTTGGGAACCCTTGCCTCATGTATCATATTTAGGTGTGAAGATGTTTGGAGTAACGCAAATGAAATGTGTTTTTTGTAATGATGAATGTGGGTGGACTATATTCAGGTCACCCGAAATCCAATATGGGTTTAAGGTTTAAAGTAAGTTACCAGTGGATTGCTGCCCAATATAAGTGGATTGTATATGGCAGTTAGGTTAAAATGAGGCAAATCATCTATAAAAGATGGAGGAGACCACTTTGTGACAAAAATTTTAAAAACGACGGGTTAAAAGATTCCTCCGCCAATATGAATCGAAGACGGGTGTGTTGAGGAATAGTTAAAAGGGTCGGGAAACAGGACAACCGGAGAATGGCAAAATGGCTACAATCCAATAAGAGGTGGGCAACCGATTGGTCCCCACCGCAAAATGACAGCAAGGGCTGATATGAGCATCACCCGAAACAAGAGGGCCGTTATTAAGTCTCGTGTGGCCAATGCGAACTCGGCAAAGGGCCACCTCCAACGACCGCATTCTATGACGACTCGAGGGCCAAGAGCGAATAGATTTTTTTATTTTGTATAGTTTGGATGATGCACAGTCATCCGATTCATTCTGCCACAGTTGAAAAATATATTTTCTTATTGAAAGAAAGTAGTCCCTTAAAGGCAAAGCTGAGTTCTCAGGGGACACAGAATTTGCTGAGCTGGCCAGCCGATCAGCATTCTCGTTGCCCAGGGACTCAGCAAAAAATACTTCTATATCGGGACGCATTAAAAGATCTAATTGAGTGTAAGAAACTCTTTGAGTCGCAAAAATGACAAAATCAATAAAAGGTAAAATTTGGATGAGTCTAAAGGCTGTTGCAGGAGAAGTACGGAAGGCTTTACTAGAAAGGCGAACTCCGAGGTTTCAAATGGGGTTCAGCATTTTAAGGGCTGAAGGGGAAGCCAATGAATAAATCTGAGAGCCATAATTCAATTTGGATTAGACGAGGTCTGTGTTTAAAGTCCACAATGTTTGACGGTCACTGCCCCTCGAAGTGTGTGAGAGGACTTTCAAAATGTCTAGAGCCCGCAGACAGCCTGTTCGAAGTTGGCGTGAGTGTGGTAACCAGGATAACTTTGGATCGAGAGTTACGCCAAGGAACCAAAACTCTGAAAAAAACTCTATATCTTCGCCTTGTAGGGAGATAGATGTCAAAACAAGACTGGTGACGCTGCCAAGGAGGCTTGCGATGTCCTGGGAGGAGATGACCAAAGGAAGGCCCCTTCTGTGATAGGCTTGGTCTTTGGGAAACCCAGCCTCAGACGGTAGGGCGTTCCATGGGGGGATGATCCGGGCACGGCGCCAAGCACCGAATCCGAATCCCTTCCTATGCAAGATCCTCCTCAAACAGCTGGGGCCCTAGAGGCAGTACAGGGAGGGAAGGGACCTCGTCCAACCGTTGCACCTGCGATCACCAGGACCTACCCCATTTCGAAAAAGGACCTGGCTGAGGCCGGTCCGTCTGCCCTAGGGGCTTCGGCCGGCGGAGGGGAGAAGCGGGTTCATTCCCCGCCCTCCTCTCCAAAAAAGATAAAGACTAAAAAGACTAAAAAGACTCGGG
The DNA here is from genome assembly GCA_963969495.1 of Ceratothoa steindachneri. NCBI lineage: Eukaryota > Metazoa > Arthropoda > Malacostraca > Isopoda > Cymothoidae > Ceratothoa > Ceratothoa steindachneri. The sequence goes on along the minus strand of OZ018322.1, from coordinate 66,084,913 downwards.
TCTCCTCTCCATGCGTTAGGGCTGCGGGGATGGATAAGGCTGCAGCCACTTTGGCAAGCGACCAAGCCAAGATCGGCATATCCGGCCCTTCTGCCCCACCGGGTCCGAAGCCCCCGACTAGGAACAAAAGTGCACAGGCGGAGCCTCGATAACATTGGGGCCCCTCATTCAGAAGTTACCTAGCGTTTTCGAGCACGCTGGGTTCAAGCGCTTCCTAGTAATTCGCTCCACTGATGGCACCATGTTGTTCAAGAACAACATGATCCATCAGAGAAGATGATTAGCACGTGGATGAGTTTACGCATCATTGTCCGAGAACCGCTTCATTTTCTTGCCTTGACCTATCTCTGTGCTCTTCGGATGCACAGCCTGATTTTGATTGGGGGGTGGTCGATGACCTCCATGGTAGTGATCACTTTCCCATTCAAATATCATTTTCAGGGCAACTGCCGCCTGAGAGACCACCTCGGTGGTGCTTGGCGCGGGCGCGGTGGCCTGCATTTCAGGAAATGACTGAATTCTCTATCTCAGTCGAGGACTTTAGGTCGGTAGATGAGGCTGTTGAATTCTTCTCCGGCAACCTCATCGCCGTGGGCCAGACTACTATTCCTAGGACATCTGGCCGTTTTTCACGCCAACCTCTCCCATGGTGGTCGGCCAAGTGTGAGACGACCCTTAAAAAGAAAGCGTTATGCCTACATGAGCTATAAGCGCCGCCCAAACAATTTCACTGTCGCTGAATTTCGTTGGGCTAGGGCTAGGCTTCGGTAAATTTCGAAGCACGCCCGCCGCTCTTCTTGGCGGGCATACGTGTCTTCACTTAACAGGAAGACCTTTTTAGCTGAGGTGTGGAAGCGAGTCAAAAGGATTCGGGGCAAGTTCTCTCAGGACCCCCATCCCTTCCTCCAGGAGATTAGGACCGCAATCTTGGACCCGCATCCCTGGCGAAATCCTCAGCGACCGCTTTTTTCGCATTCTCTAGCCGTGATGCTGCTCCGCCAGCATTCAATGCACGTCTTGATGTCGCGGAAGGCCGCAAGCTGGAATTTACCTCCAGAGGCGGAGAACCCTTCAACGACAAGTTTACTGTGAGTGAGTTGCGTTCTGCTCTCGCTTCGTGCGCAGACACCGCACATGGTCCGGACGATGTCCCGTACGCCATGCTTCGACACCTGGGTGAGCGAGGCATGGCCTTTCTGTTAGGTTTTTTCAACAAGATCTGGGTGGAAGGTCTTCTCTCAGACTTCTGGCGAATCGCTACTGTGCTCGCCTTTCGCAAACCGGGAAGAGAGCACTCTAGTCCAACCGGTTTCCACCCAATCTCTCTAACCTCTTGCGTGTGCAAGTTGATGGAGAAATTTGTAAATGTTAGATTAGCCTTGTTCCGGGACAGCGGAGGCCATCTGTATTCCGCACAGTGCGGCTTCCGCTAGTTCCACTCTACGTGGCATGCTCTGCTCAGACTGGAAAATGCCGTCTGTGAGGCTTTCCTTCGTAGACAGCACTACGCCACGGTCTTTTTCGATCTGGAGAAGGCCTATGATACCGCATTGCGATACGGTATCATGGAGACTCTCCACACGATGGGGGCGAGGGGACGCCGCCTAATGTTTATATCTAAATTTTTGCGCGATCGTCGTTTCCGTGTACTTATGAGGGGAGCCCTCTCCGGCCCAAAGGAGCAGAAAAAGGGTGTCCCGCAGGGTAGTGTCCTCAGTGTCACACTCTCAGCCCTGAGCATTAAGGGCATCACCTCGGTGCTGCCGGAAGATGTTCTCGCTACGCTCTACGTGGACGACCTTTCGATCTCCTTTCGCGCGGCCCAGATGCCAACTCAGGAGCGTCGACTCCAATAGGCATTGAACCGCGTCTTTCGCTATGCCGAAGCGCACAGGTTTCGGTTTTCTTTGGCCAAGACTAAGGTGGTGCACTTCCCAGGCCATCCACGGCTTTACCCCGACCCAGATTTGTTTCTTAATTGGGTGAGCCTAGATGTGGTTGAGTCGCACCGTTTCCTTGGTCTTGTATTCGACCGACGCCTCACCTGGGAGGCTCATATTTGCAGCCTTAGGGTTTCTTGTACCCGCGCCATGGACATTCTCCGTTTCGTGATGTTCAGCGCTTGGGGCGCTGATAGGGCTACTGCCTTACTTATTTATCGATCCTTTGTTCGCTTGAAGCTCGACTACGGATGCGAGTTTTATGCATCCGCAGCCGAGCGTTTATTGCGGAAGGTGGATTCGATCCACCACACAGGCCTTCGCCTTGTGACCGGTGCCTTCCGCACTTCCCCCATTGAGAGCCTGTTGGTCGATACTGGGGAGATGCCACTCGCTCTGCGCCGCGTGCAGTGCATCACTCGCCTGTACGCGCGAGCCCGGCGCCTCCCTCAGTCGCCAACAGCTCTCACCGCATCCGCAGCTGATCTTGATGGTGCCTATGCCGCCGAGAGCCGCAAGTCATACCCTAAGCCATTTATTCTCCCCAGAATGCCCCCCTGGAGGGTGCCACATTTGGCAATTTGTCATCACGCCTCTGGTCCCAAAGCTTGTACTGCGCTGGGAGTATTGCGTTCGACCTTTTTGGAGCACACATCGTTTCACGCTGGAACCGTGCCAGTTTTTTACCGAATGCTCCAAGTCCCAAGAAAGGGGCGGCTTCCACGCCGTATCCCCTCTGTTTGAAGTCAGTGGGGCTCTACCAGGCGCTGCGTCTGTCTTCACGGCCGAGCTGGTGGCAATACACCACTCGGTACGGAAGATTACGCGACGTGCCCGGTTCGGAGACCGGATTGTAATCTATAGCAACTCGCAAAGTGCCCTGAGTGCTCTCGGGGCATTGGAATCTCCGCATCCCCTGGTTCGCAAAATCCGTGACGCCACGGTTTTGGCAAGCCGGGCAGATGTCGAGATTATCTTCTGCTGGGTTCCTGGACATGTAGGAATTGCGGGCAATGAGCGCGCCCATGAGGGCGCCAAAGAGTCTACGAGGACTCTGCGACAGAACCAGCCTTTCGCTCTTCCTCACACCGACTACATGGCAGGAATATAGGCAGCTCTTCGGACTACTTGGCAAAGAAGATGGGAGACGGTTGAGGGGAACTTAAAGTTGCGTGCCATTGCGCCGCGACTGTTCCCATGGACCTATCCCCCAATGCCGCGACGGCTTCAGGTCGCTTTCTGTCGTCTCCGATTCGGACACACTCGTGTGACGCATCGCTATTTGATGGAGCACTCACCTGCGCCCTATGGCAACGACTGCGTCGCCCCCTAGACTGTTCGGCACATTTTTGTCGAATGTCCCAGTCTGGGTGATGTTCGCGCACAATACCTGTCCCGGTACCGGGATGGGCGGGGTCGCTACCGCCTGTCCCTTGTACTCGGGAAAGATTCGTGCACATTGACTTGTGGACTTGTTGACTTCTTGGGGGAGGCAGGCCTTCTCCCTATTATTTAAGCAAGGTTTGTTTTTTGTTTTGTTTTGTTTTTTTTTTGTTTGTTTTTTTCTTTATTTGCACGCTCCTGCACCGGGGGTACCTCTCTCCTACGCACCAGCTTGCTTCCTTTACATCTTTTTGGGTTGTTGTTTTTTTTTCTCTTTAATTTTATTTTAAAGTAGCCTAGAACTAGGCCAGTTTTAATACGGCGACTAATGCCCAAGTAGGCAGTCGCCAGATGAGCTCTTAAAAGAAAAAAAAATTGACTACGGATGCGAGTTTTATGCATCCGCAGCATAGCGTTTATTGCGGAAGGTGGATTCGATCCACCACACCAACCTTCGCCTTGCGACCGGTGCCTTCCGCATAGTCCCCATTGAGAGCCTTTCGGTCGATGCTGGGGAGATGCCACTCGCTCTGCGCCGCGTGCAGGGCATCACTCGCCTGTATGGGCGAGCTCGGCGCCTCCCTTTGTCGTCAAAGGCTCTCACTGCATCCGCAGCTGATCTTATTGGTGCCTATGCCGCCAAGAGACGCCAGTCATACCCTAAGCCCTTTGGGTTTAGAAACAGAAAACTCCTTCCAGAGGTAGATATAGCTCTCGGGCCAGTGGCGCCCCTGTTTCTGCCCAGGACACCACCCTGGAGGGTACCACATTTGGACATTTGTCGCCACGCCTCTGCTCCCAAAGCTTGTACTGCACCGGGAGTATTGCGTTCGACCTTTTTGGAGCACACCTCGTGTCACGCTATAACCGTGCCAGTGTATACGGATGGCTCCAAGTCCCAAGAGGGGGTCGGCTTCCACAACGTATCCCCTCTGTTTGAAGTCAGCGGGGCTCTACCAGGTGCTGCGTCTGTCTTCACGGCCGAGCTGGTGACAATACCACACTCGGTACGGAAGATAACGCGACGTGCCTGGTTCGGAGACCGGATTGTGATCTATAGCGACTCACAAAGCGCCCTCAGTGCTCTCTCGGCATTGGAATCTCCGCATCCCCTGGTTCGCGGTATCAGTGACGCCACGGTTATGGCGAGCCGGGCAGATGTCGAGATTATCTTCTGCTGGGTTCCTGGAAATGTTTGAATTGCCGGGAGTAAGCGCGCCGATGAGGGCGCCAAAGAGTCAGCGAGGACTCTGCGACCGGCCTAGCGTTTCGCTCTTCCTCGCACCGACTACATGGCAGGAATACGGGCAGCTCTTCGGACTGCTTGGCAAAGAAGATGGGAGACGGTCGAAGGGAACTTAAAGTTGCGTGCCATTGCGCCGCGACTGTTCCCATGGACCTATCCCCCAATGCCGCGACGGCTTCAGGTCGCTTTCTGTCGTCTCCGATTCGGACACACTCGTGTGACGCATCGCTATTTGATGGAGCGCTCGCATGCGCCCTATGGCAACGATTCCGTTGCCCCCCAGACTGTTTGGCACATTCTTGTCCTGGTACCAGGATGGGCGGGGTCGCTACCGCCTGTCCCTTGTACTCGGGACGGGTGCGTGCACATTGATTGCGGGACTTGTTGACTTCTTGGGGGAGGCCGGCCTTCTCCCTATTATTTAAGCACGGTTTGTTTTTTGGGGTTTTTTTTTGCATTTTTTTCTTTTTCCTTTAGGTTGCACGCTCCTGCGCCAGGGGACCTACCCCCGACGCACCAGTTTGCTTCCTTTCTTCCTTTTTGTGTTCTTTTTTCTCTTTAATTTTATTTTAAAGTAGCCTAGAACTAGGCCAGTTTTAATACGGCGACTAATGCCCAAGTAGGCAGTCGCCAGATGAGCTCTTTAAAAAAAAAAAAGCGTTTAATTTCATCTGTGGTATATCAAAAAATACTTACAAAAAATGGTACCGATGTAGTACAAAGCGTGTTCAGACGGTCACGATCCGCACAAAAACAATTTTTTTTAAAAAATTCATAGCATAAATCCGAACTGGTATATATATTCAAAGTTGGTTATGTTTAAAATAAAGTTATTTTGATATGCAAAAACCACAGGCATTACGATACGTGTCCACCTGACCATATATATATATATATATATATATATTTATATATATATATATATATATATATATATTTATATATATATATATATATATATATATATATATATATATATATATATATATCAGAAAATGAATCCTTCTTAATTCTACATGACGTTTGGTCATCAAACAATAATTAATGGGATCATGGCTTGACAATAAGAAATCTGATTTGATTACCATATCAATTTTATTACCTGATAATTTCATGGGAAATGTACCTGATCAAGAGTCAGGTGAAGAAAACAATAGGTTACATGTCAGGGAGATATACTTTTCTCTGAAAGTGTATTGAACTTTTCCTCTAGTGAAAGTGAATCGAAATTACCTCAAAGATAACAAAAATCCTCTTGAGAATCGAAATTGGACAAAAAAACATATAAAAATGGATTTTTCATGTTGCTCACCTAGAGATATTCAAAAGGGAGAACTTTTAAGCAAACAATATTTTTATTTTCTTATGAAGTGCTTATAAATCTTATCGTTGTAGAAACAAACCAGTACCTTGTTCAAAAAATTGTTAGTTTGAATGTTTTAAATGATGAAATGAAGTCCTTAGAACTACTCTGTATCAGTGGCTATGTGGTTAATCCAAGACGAAGAATGTATTTTGGAAGTGTATCAGACACATATCATCCATTAGTTTCCTAAGAAATGAAACGTGATAGGTTTGAAACAATCTTTACGCATTTTCATTCTTTTGATAATAACAACCTAAACAGTAACAATAAATTTGTTAAAATTAAGACTTTAGTAGATTGCCTAAATGAAAAGTTCATTTAATATTCTCCATTATAAGAATTTTCTGGCTTTGATAAATCTCTGTACTAGTTTTTCGGAAATCATGGCTGTAACCAATTCATTTGGGACAAGCCAATCTCTTTTGGCTTTTAGATTTTGTGTGGGACAACCACACTTGGTTATGTCGTTTGGTTTGAACCCTATTAGGAAAAAGGTGTTCTAAATTTTGAATTAGGATTATGGGATAACTTGTTAAGAGAATTACTGATGTTATTTTGAATGCCAATCCTATGTCTTATCCTTTGTGCTTTGATAATTTTTTTCACCAATGCAAAACCAAGGTCAGCGCTGAAAGAAAAGTTAATAAAAGCTACTGGCACAATTAGATAGAGAGGAAATAGAAATGTCCAGTACGCAGACCTCTCGCTAACATCATTAAGTATGGAGCGTGCTAAATTCAACAACTTTATTTAGTAAAGATATTTAATGCATGCAATTAAGACGTTGCTATGATGGACCAAAACCTAAAAATATCGAATTGGCATCCGAGGAAAGAAGTTGTACTTATCTTGAGTAACGTATATGATCGATGTGGTTTTGCAGTCGGTTAAAAATAACTCTTAGAAAGATTTTATATACACACGAAAGATTACTGAGTGGTCAGGAATTGCATAGTCTCTTTGGTCACCTGTTTTATGTAGTTATATTATTATAGCATTCTGATAGTTTTGCGGAATCTTACCTTGTTTTAGACACTCCAACACCGAAATACGGAATAATTCAGCAAGTCAGAAGTGATGTTTTTCTGACCTGATGCTTTGTGGCTCTTGATTTGATTGATTAAAAAATCCATTTCTGTTTTGGAACGGTAGGGATATTTTTGTAATTCTGGATGTTAATGTTGCTTGTGTCTAACCTTCCATACTACTCACTATTTATTTCAATTATTCTTTATTTATCTTGGATGAGTATAACATCATCCTCTTTTATGACTTCTCAGTCGTGTTTTCCTTTTGAAGTGAGTGTTTTTGCCTTAATGGTGTCTAAAATAAGAGCTGTATTAAATTTCATATTATATTTCTTTCTAATTAGCTAGTTTAGTTCTGCCAATTCAATAGCTTGGTTAAAAAAATATAAGCCTAATAATAAAGATCCGCCTTCTAGAAATATTGGCCAATAGCGAGGTACAACAGTGTAGACGCCATGCAATTAGAATTAATTAAAGGATTAATTTAAGCCAATCAAGAGGCCAATAAAGCGGCAGAAACTTTCCTCAAGTCAGCCTCAAGTCCCACCTGAATATGATGTTGGCGCACGTGATTGGCTGTTCATTCCTTTATCTCGCCTCCTGATTGACTTAAATTAATCTTTTATTTTATTCTGATTGGACGGCGTCTACATTGCCGTACCTCGCTATTGGCCAATATTTCTAGAATGTAGATCTTTATTATTAGGCTTATAATTGTTTAACTTCTGGCTATCTTTATTACAGAATGGTGAAATGCTTTTATCACACGCCCTTCAATAACTTCCAGACATTCTCAGTTTCCTAATGTTTACTTCTCTAGCGCCTGTCTGACTTTAGCCCAAATATAGAGACTACCACTTTATTAGAGTTAGAAAATCGAGCCTTTATGTCGACCTTATAAACTCGCTATCTCTTCTAACCTTAGGTTCCGTTGTGTAAGGTATCAACATGTACACCCACATGTGTGCCCTACAGAATATTGAACCCCGGCCATTTGTTTTCAAATCCAGCAAGCTAAGTCCTACACTACATAGCCCCATCAATAGAACATTGGAAACAATAGCATAAAACTCTTCTACAAGAACACGATGAACACTACGTACCCAGAAGACGAAAGGGTAATTAAGAAAATTATTAACATATCTCTAATGCCTAGAAAAAGAGAACAAATAATATCGTTAACTATATATTATCAAACTAGACGAACCACCATCCTCATCCTGATAAACATTCAGAAGCGCATACTAGAAACAAAACAAAGCACTCATCTGATATATGAGTACAAATCCAACCTAAGAGACTATCAGCTCCCCCCCTCATATATTGTAATGAGGGATACCAAATTGTCAAAAAGAATGACATTACCTAAGTGACGGAGCCCAAAATAACCACCCAAGTCAAAACCATAGAACCATTCTCAACAGAAAAATGTTAGAAGAAAACACGAAAATTATTGACTTTGCACCAGATCACCGAAAACTACTTTTCCTGGAAGCCATCCATTTACAAATAAAATAACCAAAACAAAACATTCAATTCAATTTGAACTGAATAATTCTAAGCAGTAGAATTAGGAGCCGAACTAGAAGGATACTTAATCCCTGCCCCACTTTGGGTCCTCTTTAGACGTGACCGCGAAACTGACCTTTGTCCCTAAGCCTACACAATTTCGACTTTGTCATATCATGCTCACAAGTTTATTAGTAGGTTTGTACTTGCTGACATTTTTTGTTGTTGATATATAAGTGCGTTTATCCATTGATATATAAAGCAATGTTCTTCTCTTTTTATTTATATTTTTATTTTATCTCTGAAGATAATACGACGTTCAGATAAATAGTAGTTTTCTAAAGGATTCTTCTCCCATTGTCCCATTAACTTGAAAATCTGAGTTTTAATAAATTTTGGAGAACTTCTCCCCGTTATCAACCCTGGCGTAAAGGCAAATATACGAAAATGTGAAAGACGTGTAAAGAAAATACCGAGAGCGCAATTAGCAGTCGCTTTTAACAAAACTTGCTACTATGAAAATATATTGTCAAAAAATCCCATATATATATATATATAATTATATATATATATATATATATATATATATATATATATATATATATATATATATATACATATATATACATATCCGTCTCAAAAGTTAATATTATAGCTAACTAGTTCTTCATCGAAGCCCTCGTAAGGAGCTCTTTTTTTATGACCGACAAAATATCTCACTATTAATCAGCCTTTTTAATTGTCATCCCTGCTTGTCTAATAGAATAGAAATTTTTTTTGTCCGCTCCAGCTCGGCTTTGTAAAATTTAGAATTATTTTCAATAGCACAATCCTAATTATCTGGTTAAAACGGCATTATTATAGCTAACTCTCTTTTCATCGAAGCCCTCAGAAGGAGTCTTTCTCACATACACGAGAAGATAGCGCAAAAACTGTCTTTCAATCTGCATTTTTAATTGGCGTCCCTGCTTGTCAAAGAGAATGGAAAATTTGCTTTTGTCCGTTCTTGCTTGACCTAGTTAGGTATAAAATTGCCCATTTAACCACATAATTATGATTGCGCTTTTGCATATAATTCTTGACATATATACACACACACATATATAATATAATATGTAAAAGCTAACTGAGAAAAGAAAGGAGATTCTCAGTGCTATCGTCTTTATTAACCAAGCCATTTTTAAGGAATGGACTAGGAGACAGATCACTTGAGCTCATATAGAAGAGAAAGTTGGCTCTCCTTTCCCCAAACCTTAAATTAAGGAGACAAGATCAAGGAGAATCTTAAAATCAAGGAAAAGTCTATATACATATACATTAGGGTGGTTCTTATTTCTATGTTAATTTTTTTTTAGGAAATATCAACCCATCATCCTCTCATTTATTTATCTATTGGTAATATTTAATATATGCAAAATATCAGACTGATTTATTATCATTTGGGGTCTGCTCAATGCAGTGTTTTTTTTATGCCTTACCGCGGGTGAAAAAAGTTGTCCGCAGGATTTAGCTATGCTATTTTAGGTGTTAAAAACGCTATATTTGGCTTATGTCTTGATAAAATCAGAGCTGCTTTTTCAGTGAAGGTAGAAAAGGGCTTTCCGCATCTTCAGAGGAGCACAGGTGTTCTTAAATACATTGGAAATTTAGGCCGTGCCGTATGTCTGTTGGTTTTGGTTCGTTTTTCAAATATTTGGCAACCATGAGCTACAAAGACGTGATTTGAAAGTTTTAAGGTAAGGCTTTTACACACTTTTACACAGTAGACTACTCATACAGGTTTGAAAATATATCTTACTTATGACATTACCGCAGATGCCCAAATTAACATATTAGTGCGACATTTCATAGCACTAAGACATAAGAAAAATCCACTAATCTAACATGCTCCAACCTAAAGCTCTAATGTTTACACACATTTAGTTAGCCTTTTGCCAAATTACTCCAAGGGATGGGAAGTGTCTGCTGTTCAGTGTGTATATCTTCAGTAGGGCCATGTTTATTCAGCTGTAACTTTTGATATAAAAAAGTAATATTTTTATTGAATTATGACATAGAAAACAATTTACATGGCTCACATTTGGTTACAATGTCCTACTAGATATAACCACATACATTTTATAACTCTTTCCAAAGCTGTATCACACAATAAATTTGGACAAAGTATGCTGTTTTAATATTTTTTTTAATTAGGAGAGGATAATCGTAAAGTTTTCCAGGCGAGAGTGAATCGAAATAGGTGGTCCCTATCTGGTTAAATTATAGGGTCCGGGTAAGTTATTCTCTTTCTGTAGTTTTGTAGTAGGATAGGTTAAGTGATGGTTGCTTCATTGAAATGTAAAGGAAATTTGGAGGAGGATTCAACTTCTTTATTAGGCAGGAGCGTAGACGTGTATACAAGTTTCGAACAGGAAATATAACTTTTCTTCTTGAATAATAATAACTTTTCTGACTTTTTCTGACTCTTTTACACAAAAAATACAACTGTATTAATAGTTATTTCATCTACTCATAACACTACAAAAATTCAACCAATCATGATTGATATACATTTAATAGTCATTCTTACGTTCATTTTTAGAATAACAGCCTTAGCGTTAACAAATTGACCAATGAGCTTTTAGACATAATTACTGTAATAATTGTCCAATCAGCGCCATGCTAGATTTAAAAGGTTACTAACGCTCAAACTATTTGCACATAAACACGGCTGAAATCCATTTTTAGAATTTGACTGCATTTCACTTCAAAGAGCTATTCGGCACTCGATTGAAGACAGTTTAAAGTCCTATTTATTTTCTTATCTGTATTTCTACGTGAAAAGTAGGTGAAGAATTTTTCGCGCTCATCAAGACCACTGACGGCTTACGTCCCTGGCCCACTGAAGAAGTCGCGGGGGCGCACGCACGCGCGTTAATGGGGGAATCCCCGCACCGAACCCCACTTTTGGACCTGCGATTATTCCCTCTCTCTTAAGACCAGCAGCACATCTCGAGTCATGATAACTTCTCTGCCGTTTAAGACCTGTGGAGACCACTGGTACCTGGCCTTTCCGAACACCGGAAGGAAGCCCCACATGAAGCGCGAAGAAGGGGGCCCCATTCGGGGGCGGAGTGATCAGAGCCGGCAGGTGGGTCCTGCTAAACAATTTATATAGGTACGGCAGATAAGGTGGTTCGAGCTTAGTAATAGGGACACATCTAAATAGGAGCTTGGTTGGCTCCAGGTGAAGATTATCCCTAGAGGGCCGTCATGGATGACCCCAGCGGACAGAAGAGAATCCTCCTCTGGGTAAAAGAGAATCGTTCAAAACCTTTGATGGAAAAGGTGTTTGCAACTATCTTCCGCTCGATAGAGGTTGCACTATTCCATTTAATCGGCCAAACCTACGGCTATCTCGCAATCTGCGACACTGACCATAACGTAGACAGGCTTCTCAGTGTGAATGCACGAGCAAAGCTCCAGGAGCTGAACCTTACCCCAAAGATCCCTCCCCATGTCTCTGCTCAGAGATCCATAATTTGTCGTCGCCTGGATCCATGGGTCGCCTCCCACAGCATCGAGGAAATAAAAAATAATACGAAGGCAAGGCAAACCTGGACAAAAGTGGAAGAGGTATACAAGTTCAAAAATCGTGAAGAAGGCGAGTATTCACATCTATTTAAAGCCACCTTCCATACCTCTGAGATGGCCGCTAAGGCAACCAAAGCTGGCTTCGTCCTATTTAATAGCAAAATATCCGCTTCATGCATCGAAGGAAAACCTTCGTCTCAGTCCAGGTATGCTTCTCGTGCTATGCCCTAAAGCAACACGCCACTAGAGTTTGCACATTCCCAGGAAAGGTCTGTAGCGAATGCGCCGGAGATGGCCACACCAAGAAATGCCTTAATTGTAGTGGCCCTCACCGTACCCTGTCGATGTCGTCTCCCATGATAAAGACACTAGTCAACGACAAGAAAAAGAACCTCCAAGAGAAGAAACAACGCAGAGCAACGACCACCTATGCACAGGCAACCAAGAGCCAGGAGAAGGAAAAGACTCTTCTACAATTAGACCCTTCAATGAATCTGGACCTTGTGATGTCTGTTGTACACGCTTACTTTGTTAACATCGCAGAGCCGGAAAGCTACGCTACTAAGTTGAATCGTATCGTATGTTGACGCATAATGGGATGAAACCAACGTGTTTTCCAGATAATCTCCCCTCAACCAAACTGTACTAATCCCAGACAGGAAGCAGGCCTACGGCTACTGAAAAAAAAACCGTTCAATATCTCGAGATCCAAGACTGAACAAACCTAGCACATCTGACACCTCTACAATAATACAGACCGACAAACCTGAACGAGAGGATAATGATTCCCAAAAGGCGAGCTAAAAAACCAAGAGCCCCAAGAAGACCAAACAATCCTCGCTAACTTACAAGTCTACCCACCTAATCCTACGAGTATATGCCTCCCCATCAGCCCGACTGCCAAGAACGGCAAAAGCCAAAGAGATCATTGAAGGAATGATCAAGGGAAAATACAAGTGGGATTACGATTTTGACATCATTGAGGAAGAAATGCTTTCGGCCCTCAGGCAAGGCAGGATCGAGATCTGTGGCGAATTATGTCTCAATCTATCCCACGAATAATTTAAAAAGAAGAGATCCGCCAGAGTGAAGTCGCTCGCACGCGATAAGCCAGCAAAAGTATCAAAGCTTCACGGTAAATAATATGAACTACGCGACGAGATGCATCAATAAACTGAAGATCTTTTCTCTAAACGTAAATGGTTCGATAAGTAAAACATTCATTTAATACAATATAATCCGTGAGGTAGACCCAGATTTCGTCCTCATTTCTGAACACGGACTTAATACAGAAACGGACCCTATAATACTATATAACTATATCACCGTCACGACTAGCCACTCGAATGAAAGATATGACGGCGTCGCTCTTGTAGTGCGAAAGGGCATCAAATTCAAGGAGATAAGTAACTTGGAGGAATCGTAGCTAGCGATAAAAATTAGTACGCTTATCGACAATCTAGTTATAGCAGTAGGGTACCAGCCACCAAGAAGATCATATTTGCCCATACCTAATTTCCTCCGCCTGTTCAGAAGTAACTGTTCAGTAATGATCATCGGCGACCTAAACCCTTGTTGCAGGGAAACAGGCTACACCACGGCGTTCAACGGGGCAGGTACATCCATGAGGCTTCTTATGGAACGCGGCGTGGTAAATATAGCAGGCCCAGATTTTGCTACATTCCTAACGAGGAGATTCTCTACTACTCTTGACATCAAAATAACAAATAAAAATTTCGCTCTGAACCAAAATACCGTCTCTGGCCCTTATTCTTCATCTGATCACCTTAGTATGATTACTACAATCTCACTCTCAGCTATCCAGGTCAAAATCCCCTCCCGCAAATGCTTACACAAAACAGACTGGATCGAATACAAGAGAGTCCTTCAAGAATATCGGGCAGAACCGTTAGACGGGTCCACCCTCGAAGACATAGATCGGTACTTTGAAGGCGTTATCACCAAGATTAATGAAGCAGGTAGAATAGCTATCCTGAGAGTTGAATACAAATCTCTCCCTGCTCCACGATGGAATAAGGAGATTACTTTAAGGAAAGATCGGTTAGAGGAACTTATTAATGAAATAAACGAGAACGGGAACACGGCGGAACGATATTGTGAACTTAGAATCCTGCGCATGGAAATTAAATATCTTATCAGCGAGGATTCTAAGACAATCTGGAACGGCCTAATTGGTAAAATAGACCTGGAAACCGCCCCCCAGCAGATAGTGGTGAAGAAGCTGTTGCACTTGGCATGTCACCATCATATTCACGAGATACTGCTAAAAGAGATTTTTCTCCTTACCATAGGCCCATCATCCGGTCCAGAAATTGGTATCTTCAAGAGTCATTGGCACCAAATGTTGCTGGCTAAATACAAGCCAGGAATCAATGACGCTGATGTTGCTAGGTTTTGGCGAATATGACCCGCAACATCATTGAGTTATGCTCACAACAACTGGAGGAAGTTCATCCTGGTGATAATTACCAGGAGCTGTTGGAACTGACCACCATTTTCCTTGGGGGGATTCCAACTAGAGAAGTTCAGGGGCAATGCATTACGTCCGTTTTATGGCCCGGCTAATTTATGCACTGAATATTTTTGTCTTCCGGGATGTATTCATTCTAACCGCCTGCGAAATGAAAGGCATGAAGGAATTATCTGTCTTTGTAGTGAAACACTATGTGAAGTCTTGGTCCTCCTGCCGTTTCGCAACAGTTGCGCCAAAAAGCGATCTGGATTTCCTAAAGTCGTTAGCTGCTGCTGATGACAGAGTTTCAAAATATCCCCTCAAGAAGCTGTCCAACCACCTCTAGTACTTGAGTGAAGAGCTGGAGGCACTAGACTTCTTTGATAGAGCTGTGACTGTGGCTGAGAAGAAGGCGATGTCCCTGCCCTGGACAACAGAGGAGACCAGGAGTCACAACAGAGGGTAAATGTTGATCAGCTAACCATTGGAATGAAGAACTTAGAAATTTTGTCACAAAGAACACTCGAAAGTTCTTTGATATTCTAGATCTCACTCAGGAGTCCTTAACTAAAGATTTCAGTACCTAGACGCTCAACAGAAAATACATCGCCACAGAGGAGATTGCCAGGAGCCTGACTCTGACTAATGACGCGGCAGAGAGAGGCAGAGCGCTTATCCAGGAGTCCATCAAATCGAATCCTGTCAAAGACTAAAGAACAGAGACAGTTCATTATGCAAGTTACCAAAGAGCACCGAAAGCTTTTACTGGACAGCCGCAAGAGCACTGTGGTTGAATGACTCGAAGGAGTGTCGTGAAGATCTGCTACATCAGACCTTATTTTGTTGTCACAATTTTACATTTCAACGGCAGTGTCTTACTTTTGTTTTAATAAGTATTATAACTGTTTAGAGTGTTCTTTATTCTGCTACTAACCAGTGTCCACTGTCTATTACTGTAACTGGTAAAATGAACTTTGCTAATGTTGTGAGTTTAAGTTATCAATAATCAGCACTGTATTTCATCGCGTAATGGCAGTTTTGGAATACAATTCAGTTTCATTGAGCACACTCTAAGCTTATTCCAATCTCAATCAAATTTGTGCTACGTCGTTTTTTCATGAAATGGAAAAGATTAATTGGGTGAGAGGTAAAGATTTCGAAAGTCAAAATATAAGAACTACCCTAATATACATTCTAAAATATATCTGGAAACATAATTATTTTATTTGATGATGGATTTATCGCTATCACACAAAATGCGTGATTATAATTGTTGCTAGGTGGAAATAATAATATTTAGGTCAATTACGAAACTCACTAGAATAAACTGTATCTGAGCAGGTTAGAATATATTGACAAGAATGCGATGTAGATATCACTCATATTTACATACGAGTATGACACTTAATTTAAGCGCGAGGAGTAGTCTACAATTTCTAATGAAAAATATGTTATGGGGTAAGAAAATTATAATTTTGTTATCAAATATTCTAATATATATATATATATATATATATATATATATATATATATATATATATATATGTGTGTGTGTTTGTGTGTGTGTATGTATGTTTTTATGTGTGTGAGAAAGAGAGAGAAAGGCGTTTCTGCGATGAATATGATGAGGGATGTTAAATGAGAAAACTATTTCGACGTTTCGCTATATACCAGCTTCTTCCTTGAATTGATTTTATTTTTATACTCTCTGCAATTAATAACGACCTGAATAGTTTTTGACTTGTATCTAAATTTTCGCGATATAAGGTCGCGCAATTCTCTCGTCCTCCTCCTCCTAGCATCCAACACCATTTTCCGCCCCCCAATTGATATTGTGGTCTGCACCCGCAGGGAGCTAACCTCTGTAACTTGTTGCGCTGTGACCAAGAGGAGCTGAAAATCCTGCCATTCTAAGTGAAAATTCGGGACTCCTTTTTACTGGGTTAAATGAACGCTCTGATGGGGCTTAAGAAATTTGTTGGTGCGCTTCCTCCTCACTTTCAATCAGCGCTACTTTGTCTATATATGTATTATATTTTTTTATATTTTATTTTTATTATGATGGTCTACAAGGTTTTTGGTGTTTAAAAAATAGACATAATTCCTATACGAAATCCGTTTCTTGGATCGAAAAATAACATTCAATTTGACCAATCAGGTCTAGTTTATAAGTTATTAAATATCCTTATTTAATATATTAGGTTTATAATTCCGTGTGTGTCAATGTCCATATGTATATAAGTAAACTTAAGAGTTAATATCCATATTTTCATGCCATAATTGTATATATGAGTCCATATGTATATGTTATAAATTAGTCAATATGTATGTGTGTACGTCCACTACACTGGGTTCTGTACTTTATCCTAATTCTATTTTCTTTTCCGTTTTTCCGAGTCTTCAAATATTGTGATAAACTAAGTAATAGGAAATAAGATAGATGTCCTCTTTAATAAAGAGTTGCGTTTGTGGAGTATATAAATTACCTGAAAATGGAAAAACTATCACTGATTTTGGTGAAAGAGCGTATATGGCATATTTTCGGGTCAAGTTGGGAGGTCAAGATAAATATTTTGCACAAAATAGTGTCTGCAAACAATGTATAGGACATTCGCGTCAGTTGAATATAGTGACAAGGAAAAGTATGAGAAACAACAAGGAGTAACAACAATGAAAGAAGGTACCCTACGAGACCTTACGGTCCATTCAAGAGGTACCTTTGGACTAGCAATCGAGCGGGCACATCGCTGCTCAATTGTTTTGGGTCCCTAAACGGCTACTTTTCAAGAATTTGTCTAGTCTTGACTTGAACTGGTCAACAGATTCACTGTTGACAACTTCCACTGGAAGTGCGTACCACTTACCGCAGATATTGTAAGTGAAAAAATTGCCACACCGATTGCGGTTGTAACGCTTTAGTTCAAGTTTGAAGACGTGATTGCGCATTCTGTTCTCACTCAGTGTGAAAATATCCCGGTAGACAACATTGTCGAACCCTTGAAGTATTTTGAAAACTTCGATGAGCTGACCACGCAGTCTACGGGTTTCCAGCGAGAACAGATCTAATTCTCTTAGTCTATCCTTATAACTTCTATGTAGCATAGAGGGAATCAGCTTGGTTGCCCTGGCTTGTACGCGTTTCAATCTCTTGATGTCCTTTCGAAATGAAGGACTCCAAAATTGTACGGCATACTCCAGGTGCAGTCGGACAAGTGATTTGTACAAATAAAGTACAATCTTCTTGTTCCGATATCCAAACTGGCGCTTTATATAACCTAGCATCCTTTGGGCCTTTTTCTCTGCTTCGAGTCACTGTTTCGAGAACTTGAGGTCGCTAGTAATAGTTACACCCAAGTCCTTCTCAGTTTCACTCGATTCAAGAGCAGTGCCCTTAAGGATATACTGAGATTGGGGGTTTATGTGGCCGATATGCATCACTTTGCATTTGTTCACGTTAAAAGGCATTTGCACCGTGTCCGACCACTCCCCAATCTTCCGAAGATCTTCCTTCAGGCGGGCAGTATTTCCCTCATTTGCAACGTTCATACCAAGCTTGGTATCGTCGGCAAATTTGAAAATCTTGGCAACCATGTCACCCTCAATGTCTTTGACGTAGATGATGAATAGTAGTTGGCCCAGGAAAGAACCTTGAGGCACCTCGTTAGTAACGGGCACCCACTCAGAATCCTGTCCATTCATCACCACCCGTTGCCGTCTGCCACTTAGCCATTTCTCGATCCAGTTGGCTACTTTTCCGTCTATGCCCAGCGCTCGCACTTTCCGGAGAAGGCAGTGGTGTGGTACCTTATCAAAGGCTTTCTGAAAGTCTAAGTACACCACATCCACCCCCTAGTCCCGAACCTGCTCACTGAACACAAAGTAGAGGAATTCCACACGGTTCGTCAGGCATGACCGTTGCCTTCGAAAGCCGTGCTGGGAACTTCTCAGTAGCAGGTTTGACTCTAATACGACGTTATTTTGTTTACCATCATTCTTTCCATGAGTTTACCGACTATCGAAGTCAGACTGATAAGTCGGTAGTTTGACGGATGGCTGGGGGCTTTTTTCTTGAAGATCGGAGTCACCTCCGCCTCACGTTAGTCTCTAGGAACGCATCTGGTCCGGATTGACATGTTAAATATAGCACACAGATTTCGTGATACTTCATCGCACACTTCCGCCAACACCTTGGAAAGAAACCCGTCTGGTCCAGGGGACTTATTCGTCTTTAGGTCAGCGATATTTTTCTTTATTATTTCTGCTTCGGTGAAGTCCATTCCCTCCAGCTTTTCCCCCAAGTAGAATACGTGGGCTATGAGATGGGAACACACTCTTTAGTAAACACTGAAGAGAAGTAGTCATTGAGAAGGTTAGCATTTTCTGCATCTGAGTGAGTTAATGCACTCTCCTAGTCAACTAAGGGCCTAATCCTACGATGAATTGGTTTACGTCTATTTACATAGTCGAAGAACTCCTGGGGATTCTCCTTCTATTCTCGCCACTTGGAGTTCCTCAGTACGCTTAGCCAACCTCATGCTGGACTTCACTCTCCTGGCTAGCCTCCAGTACTCGTCAAAGGCACCCGAGATCTTCGATCACCGGTACACATTTCTCTTCTTCCTAAGGAGTTGGCCGATTTCTTGCTAAACCACTTTGGTTGAACAGAAGACCGACGGAGGCATTTCAGAGAGATGCAACTTGATTGAAGACTCATGAACTTATTTTTGAAATTGTTCCACGAATCCTCAACCTCTTCGCATACCGCTAGCCTTACATCAGTCAGCCCAGCACGAAGGCTTGCAAAGTCTGCTCTTCTTAAGTCAAGTTTTCTTGATTGACTGGCAACAGACTTTACCTTCGGGATCTTGACGGTAAATCTAACTATCTGGTGATCACTGCCACTGAGCTCTTCGCCTACAGAGACATCCTCAACGATATCATCCTCAGAGGTGAAGACCAAGTCAAGGATATTGTCTCCTCTCGTCGCTTCTCTGACCCATTGAGCGAGGAACTCGTTGTTGGTGAACTCCAGGAGTAGCGCGCTCTCGCCATAGGCTGCTCTGGTTTCCCAGTCAACTTGTCTGTGGAAGTCACCCATAACGATGCACACTCTGCCTTGAACAAGCTCACGTAGCAGCTTATATAGTTCCCTGTCCTTCTCAATGGGCTGGGAAGGGGGTCTGTAAAGCACCAGGGTCCTGTATCTTACAGGACCTATCTCTAGGTCAACGACTAGGAGCTCGTGATTAGATATAATGTTGGAGTTCGTAGATTTGATTTTAACCTTGACATACAACATTACACCGCCACCCTCTCTGTCTGGCCTATGTTTGTGGAAGAGTTAGTAGCCAGGAATCGTAAATTCGCCTTCAAAGTCTCGGTTTGAGGTTTTTATCCACGATTCTGTTATGGCTACTATTTCGGGTTCTTCCATCGCTACGAGGCCACGGAGCTCAAGAAACTTGTTCCTAATTGATCTCGCATTGCACAGAAGAACAGGGAGTCCCCTAATGTAGGACCCCCTATACTCTTCCGTTTCCCGGTTTCTTGGTTGTCGCGGTGGCACCATTTTGACAATCTCCGAGAAGGTTGTTTGGGGAGTGACTCGGGTGTACTGGCGTACCTCCGCCTTCCCAATGGGCCGGACACTCCTTTAAGTGCGCTCCATGACAACCTGGATGCGGTTGGCTAGGAAAGCCTTGCCTTTAAAGGAGAGGTGCACCGCATCCCTTTGGTAAAGGTCTTTTCTACCATAGAATATGGCGTACGGGTTGACAAAAAGACACACTCCGCCATACAGAGGTCTGCAAGGCGCCGGTTTAGCGACATGTTCCTCACGTGGGCAGTCCGGCTTGGACCCCACCTCGGGAGCATCCCCACCACGACGCATCTGCGGGTTTTTTATTCACAGTCGTCGACAGCGCCCATAACCGTCTTTATAATCTCGCCTATAGGGCCTACCCTACCTCATCTGAGGTAGAGGTCGTTGCCACTTACCATAAGGGCAACGACTGAAGTCTCAGAAATCTGAGACTTTTCTGCCTTAGCTCTTACCTGCCTATTCCCACAGCCTGGGAGGCAGCTCACCTTAACGCTTGTGCGAAGGCAGGCCGCTAGAAGGGGCAGTAGGCCCCGTGCCTGGGAATCACCCACAAGGCTGACCCTGGCACATTTGCCTGCTGAGCTCGGAGTCTTTATTTTCTGTGCTAAGCTCTCCAATTCCTCTCTCTTCTCCGTCGTGGTCTTTTCGGGTTTTTTTCTTCCTCTTCTTTTTCTTCTTCTCTATCATCTTTTCCCCCTTGTCATCCTTTTCAATAACTTCTACCTTTTCTTCTTCTATTTCTCTTTCTTCCTCTTTTTTCTTTCCCTTTTTCATATTTTTTTCTTTTTCTTTTTTCCTTTTGGCGTTTCTGCCACTTCCGAGCCCGGCCTCTCTTCAGAGGTAGTGTTTGCCACAGGACTCGAGGCACGTTTTTCTTTTCTTCGAGCCTGCATATCTGGTGGGAGTGCTCATCCTTGAGCCTCTCGATTTTCTTTTCGAGGTCTGTAGTCCTTTCCCCGTAGTAGGACACTACTTCTTCCACTTTCTTCTTTAAGATGCAAGTGGTGCATATACTGCCTGGGTGGCATTTCGCATAGCAGCCTTCCGGTAAGTCAACGCACCAATTGTCCTTATTACATGTGGCACACGTGAATTTTAGCGCTGCTGGACCTTTCTTGCCTGCCATTTTAAACACTCTATATTCCTTATGCTTGTGACCAATCAATATATAAAAAGGGCAGTTTGGTTAGTTCTTCCCGCGTGATTCGCTCCTGCCTATTGATAGGAGTCGTTTCGGAGTCTTCCAGAAGGCACGCTCCATGTGCTGCTGTTTGTCTGACCGAGTCGTCAAGCCTCAGCGTGCCGTTGCTCCCAACCAAGCACCACAGACGGTCCCCGAAGGGGCCATCGATTTGTCACCAGGTAAACAACAACGAAGCACGCCCCTTACTAAACTCCTACTAGTTCCCTTCACAACGGCCAGGGTCTCGGAGTAGCGTTTAATGGATATCCCGCTACACCAAGGAACTCGACCCAGGGCTTTTTATTGGCCTGGCAACCAAGATGGGAACAAAGGGCCGTCACCTTGGACCAATGCTACCAACAGCATCCGTCAACGGGCACTGGGAACGGTCAATAATTAGGCGCCAGGAAGAGGTTAACGGGGAACTATCTTCATCCCATTCATCGTACCCCAACGCTTAGGACACCTCTAGTCCTAGTCTCTCGCAACCAGTGTGCGTCGATTGGCGTTGTTTATAGAGGTTCCAAAGCCTCTCTTCTGACGGGTGAGGTAGCTGCCAGGTCCTTATATGTAGATAAAGGGAAAAAAGGGAAAGATTGACATGATAGGAGTAGGCTTTTTTTTTGTTTTATTTTTCCTTTTTGTATAAGTGGGAGAGAGGATAAAAGTAAAAAGGAGAAGGATAGAGTAGAAAAAGAAAAGAATGACGCACTTAGTCTGGAACCTCGTTTCCGACCAAATCGACAAGGGAAGCCTTACCAGGGATACCCAAAAGAGGTACCCCCGCCGACATAGCTCGAAAAGTCAGAGGATACACACAAGCTCTCTTCCCGCGACAAGGGGGCGTCACCTCTCCCTCTACTTTCTTTATGAAAAAAGAGAGAGAGAGAGAGGTAGTCTCTACCAATGGTAAGGCCGTAGGCCACTAATCACGTGGACTACTGCTATTATTTTGTCCTAAATTTGAAGGGTTTTCCTGGAAAAAACGACAAATCCTTGTCTATCCTATCCTTGCCTCTACTATCAGACCGGTTCCGCACAGTGAAGAGAATCCTGTTTCTATCCTATTTCTTGCCTCAGATAACTTTGCTATCAACTTAAAAGTTTCATCACCAGAAGATGACACTAGAGATCGAGACTTTACAGTGAAAGTCACTGAAAACTTTCTCGGTAAAATTGCCGAAAAAGTTATCAATGACTTTCACAAATGATATCCATGCTTTGCGTTCCTTTTCACTGAGACACCAAGTGAAGGCATCATCAGAAACAACTCTGTGAATTTGTAGTCCAGTGAAAACTCCAGCTTTTTTTGGCACCAACTAATGATCTTTACAATTTAATTTTTAAATATTGAAAGCCTTCACTTCATTGATACATACCGTTCACAAAATTTCTCATTAACCCTAATTTAATGTGAAGAGGTGGAAGCTTATGAAAAGATGTGATGTAAAATGTCACTTCAAATGCATTTTTTGCATTCTCATCTCCATTTTTTCTGAAAATCTGGGAGCGGTTAGTGATGCACATGGTAAACGTTTTCATCAACAAATTTTGGTTATGGAGACGAGGTATCAAGAAAAATTTAATCCACATATGATGGTGGAATATTGCTGGTTTTTACAAAAACAAACTTTGATGTCTCACAAAAGAAAAACGAGAAGGCTACAGCAAATTTCTTTAAACTTTAAGTGCATAACAAACTTAATGAATACAATTTAATGTTCATAACTTGGGAGGGAGGGCGGCCTAATTTCTCCACTGATGTACACTGTCTATCCTAAGCCAGAATAAAGAAGGAAGGTACCCACTTTTAAAATATATTTGTTTAAAAATTAAAAAATTAAAAGATTCTTTTTATTTATTAATCGGAACAAATAGCGAAAAGGGGTGGGGGATCATTACACAAAATCTAGAAGTGATAGATAATTTTGGTTTTAAATTTGAATTCAGTGCCATCGAACTAATTAGAAACACCTATTCACATGTGTGTAACAAACAAAAAGTTAAAATTTGTGGCCTAGTAATATCGGTACCAAATAAGTTGAGATGCTCTGATGATGGCAATTTTTGCTGGTGTTTAAACATTCACGGTGCGTAAATCAATTAAATTTATCCGTGGAATTTTCTGTAATATATCATTGCCAACGTAAATTTTTACTTTTTAATTTTTGTTTGTGCTTTTTTTGTTTATGTATTATGCTTTCTTTATTACTTTACTTTATTTGCCTCTTGTATAAATAGAATACTTTATTAAAGAAACAGTTTGATAAATTCCACTAAAAATTATTGATATTAACTCATGTACACTGTTAGGAATATTTTTATGCGCATTTTTATCGTTTAATATAGCCAGAATGGAGATAAATAGAGGCATAAAACTATACCTGATAGAGAATTTATCAGGCAAAATCGCTTAAGATTTCGCTAAAATATTCCAAGCACCCGACAATAGATTTTATTTTGGTTGCCCAGTGTTATTTTCCCTTATTTTATTTATTCATTTAATTTTTATTATTTTTTACGGCTATACCATCAAGCTTTTTCTACAAGCACTTTGCTAGGAGGAACTATTTTCCCCTGGACAGAGTCTGGCACGCTAGACATGGTGCCTGAATCTACTGAGTCAATCATCGAGTGCAGTGTTAAAACAATAATAGGTGATCATGCACCCTACTCATTAATGGAAATGCGTATCTTTACTTCTCTTAATTACATGCCTACCTAAGAAAAGTAGGTGTGCCCCTGTGCTTTTTCAGAGGATTATCCAAAGTTCTTTTAGCGGGGAGGATGTTTACTCGTGCCTAAGGGCTAGGTAGCCGGCCTCACCCTCACTCCTCTTTTTTATGTCGTGAATCGAAGTCGCTAGCATTTCACCACTTGCTGTTCCCCCTCTCTTTTCACAGACAACTGCCGAAAAAATCTACAAACGAGCTGGATTGATTCGATTGTTCACGGTGTGAGTGGCAGGATCAGTCCTACCCTCTTAGAGGGGCAAGATTTAGTTAAGCCCATCTGGCCGTGCACTCAGCCGTACTGCGCTCCATCATTATGAATTTTAGGGAGGCGGCCTACTTGGCTTCGCTCTTTCACGACCTTAGTCGAGTGGCAATGTATATAATTAGGGCCCTACCTTCCTTCTAGCAAAAATACGCCTAAGAAAGAACTATTAGGCATAAAGAGTGCTTAGCCATCGACTTTACTCACCTTCTTGTACTACACATATAATGGGGCTACGTCGGCACCATCTTGTATATTAAAAGCTCGCCGACAAATACGGCTGAATATCCGACCGGGTTGTCAAGGATCATCTTTACTCAAACACGCGGGCCGATTGTGTGTGAATAAAAACAGTCTAGAAATTTTGTGAGATATTGGCTTAACTATGAGACAAATCAAAATATTAGTGGGAATGCTCATGGATATCCGCCTACAAATGCGGCTCGCCTTCCATACCTATCGGTTAGGAGGTCGTGTGCTCTCACTTATTGTGATTGGTGACCTTACGACTCTCAAAATAATTTTTTAATTCTATCATTCGCAAGAAAATGTAAAACAACATAAAGGTTTCAAATTTCGTTAAAATCGGCCGAATATTTATGATGTTATTCCCAAAACAAAATAATTCCCGGATTTTGGCAGGATTTTGGCAATTATATCATTCAAAATAGAATGTAAAAACAACATAGGGGGTTTTAAATTTCGTTAGAATCGGCCAAATAATTACAATGTTATTACAAAAACTAAAAATGCAAAACGCGGAGCGACCAACCCCCCGACATAGTAAGATGTAGAGTCGCACGCGAGTAAATATTGAGCCACCCTTTCACTTGGTGATGAGGCTCTCCTCTCAGCTTCTTCATACTCTAAAGGTGCTTCCTATTGGCCATCTTTAGAGAGACTCTCGGGCACCTCCATCTCAGAAAAAGCGGTGGCACCCCTGGTGGTTTCTCACGGCTAGATACAACCTGCTTCAGTTTGAGATGAGTTTTTTTCCTCTCCTATACTTACAGGTAAGGCTGTTTTCCCTCACTCACATTTTAGAGACCCCATAGGCGAATCCAGAATTGCACTAGCGGAGATCTCCACATTCTTTTCGCAGAGGATAGCTAAGAAAACAGGCAGTTGGCCCCAAATGGACCGCTGCAGTTGAGAGTCACTCGTTAGGGCCAACCCCCTTGAGGGTTTAAGGGAAGGCGAGGCCCATCGACTCGTGCTCCCTAGAGGCGTGCAGGGCTATTAATAAGTTTGCAGGGGGCGGTGCCTGCTCCCCTCTGTTTCCCGATAGAGGTCGGTTCAGCAGCCACAAAACCTGAAAATAACAGGACTGCAGAGTTCTCAAATGAGATACCTCAGTGGTTCCTAACTTGGGCCAAATGGCAAAAATGGGCCATTGCAAATTTCAGGTGGGCCACAGAAATATGATAATGTTTAGTGCACCATAGGGATAATATATCGGCCACAGCTCATTAAATGGGACATAAAACTTATATTACCTCCTAGTATTTAGATAAATTAAATTAAATCCATGTATATAATTCAAATATTTTAAGTTATGGTGAGTTATTAATTACCTAATGTTTTAATGATCTTTAATTAGTCAATCATTGTAAATACCGTTTTCTTTGTATGTAAAAATAATTATTTTAGTTATTACCTCACAGTTGAAAAGTAATTACACCACCATTGCAGTTCTGTGGCAATCTTGTTTATTACTGTTATAACTGTTCTACACTGATTCATGATTATATTAGATGGGCAACTTGCGTGTCAACTGTTTTAATCGGCTCTAATATTATTTATAGTTATCTTGTAAAATAAATTGTAAATTATAGCTTTCAGTGGCGTACCGTGAGTTCCGCAATAAGCTGTGCTTCAATACCGGACCGGGCATGAAAAGTAAATTTCAAATAATTGGTTAATCCAAAAATATTATTGGATGAATTTAAATTTTAATATAAAAATTTAATTTTTTATATTATTATTATTATTATTATGTTTATTTTATGATAGTTTTGCGTATTTGTTTTATTAAGTTTATTACTTCCTTAAATCATTTTAGTCATTCCTGAATAACTCTTACTTAAATTAGGCAGTTCAATCCTTAGTTCTATTAAGTCAATTTTCCAACATACAACAATACATTTGTAGTTAGATTCTAGGTAGTTATCAATTTATTTATTTCCTGACAGATTACCCTTGGCTGAAAAGAGGAATTCATGGCGAGATTAATCAGGCGAGTTTTTAGAATACGGCGTTATACAGTCTCCAAGTAACACAAAAAACAATGTATCTCATATGTAGAGCAAAGGTTTCTAACGATAGTATGCATTTAGGTAAATTTAAATATCATCTGAAGAGTAAGACAAGATTAAAAAGAAAAATCATTCGATTCTTTGCAAAAAGTTCGTGATTTCAGAAAGAGCACCGTTACTTCCCTATTCCGCAAGTATCAGAATAGCCCATGGTTTCCCAAACCACTATTAATTCATGGCCCACTTTGAACCAGGAATTTTTCTGTGGTCAATAAAATTATTATAGCCACCAAAATGCTTCCATTTTACATATGCATAATATATTCAATAAAAATACCAGTCATGTGTATTTATTGCTCATACACAATTTCACAAGCATTAAAAATATTTTGTATCGTAAATGAAACAACCATTAATAACCATTATATATTTTGGCAATTTTTCTAATATAATATATAACAAAAAACTTACTGACAAATAAATAAAATTAATGACAAAGATAAAATTCTTGAGCTTCAAAATATAAAACACTTTTCACAATAGGAAAAATGATAACAAAATTGAATTTAAAATGCTTTATTCAATAGGGTCCTTGGAGTTGATGCAGCTTAGCAAGTTTTTCTATGTCAGAATCCATGCTTTTTAAAGACAAACGTTGGAAAGGCAAAAATATATAATTTACCATTCTCCCTAAGCAATGTAAATTTGGCTGCAATTTCATTACTTGTCCACAGGTTATGGAGTCTATCTTTAATTTTAGTTAAACCAGTTTGATTACTCTGCAACTCAACGAGGTTTCCTTGTAGTAAAATATCAAGAGTATAGTGGTTAGCGCGCTTGTCTGGCAATCATTCTGTCAGCAGTTCGAATCTCCGTCCGGATTCTTTTCTTTTCTTTAAAGTTGACAAGTTTACTAGGGAAGTTACCAGGGAGGGGTAGGTGGAGCTCGTAGCATGACGGCAATCCACCTAAGAGAAGAATAAATCTAATTTCAAAACCCTGCCAAGTCCTCAACGGCAGAACAGTCGGACGGAGTTTTCATCAAAGCTTAAGGGCTGTGAAGGCGGAACAATGCTGCAACAAGTTTGTTAGGTCCGATCGTATCGGTTTTCCCCTGCCATCGGGCCTAGCTAAAGGTTTGTAAAGTTTGTGCGCTTACTGAGAGTGCAGCAGTATGTACACTCTAAACAAACTCACGCATAAGCGTAATCATAAAAATTGCTGTTTTATGACAATCAAGACTCTTATCCTTGACCCTTGAAAATGCCCCAACGACAACAGCAGCTATATTTGTCTCAAATGGGTCGACCACCTAACTTTAAAATTTCCTTTCTAGGAGATCTTTGAAACTAATTTCCATATCATCTTACATTTTTTTAAAATGATCAATGTAAGTTAAAATAACATCTTCATGCAGCTCCTCGAGAGTGTTAAGATTTGGAAAATGTAGCAGCTTCTATCGCCCGATATTAATCTTAACAAACGAAGTTTTACAAAAAGTTCTGATTGCTTCTTTCCGAATTAAAAGATTCGTACTGTTTCTTTGTGGCTATTTATTCAGGATACAGCCTTGTCCAAAATTCTGTGTCATTTATGAAAGAGTCAAAAATATTATTGAAACTCATTTATTTCATACTTGACATAATAGAAATTAACTTTTTGTGTATATTCTATCAATAATTAATATTTGATGTATCCTCTTTTTACTTTTATAACCGCATTTATGCGCTTTTTCATATTGTGCATAAGTGGTCGTGGCAACCTTCTGCCATGCAATATGTGATACTAACGTTTATTCCTATTTTCACAGAGATTATCTTATTGTTAACTTACAAGTAGTAATTTTTTAAAAAAGGTCCTGAAAAAAACAGATTCATAAAACTCAAAGAGCTCAAATCATTGCATTGTCCAGAGAGGGATTATCCCAAGTCAAAATTGCCTCAAAATTGAAATATTCGAGAAACGGTGTCCAAACAACTAGTAAAAGGTACAATGAGAGCAATTCTTTCAAAAAACATGCTAATAAAGGTGGCTAAAGCTGTATAACTCCTTGTAAAGAGAAGTTGTTGAAATGGTCAGCTCGAGCAGAGAGAAAAATAACCCTCTTCTGATGTAGCTGCTCAATTTCGGATGACAAGAAACAAAGAGATAAAAGACGAACAGTGAGTAGAAGATTATTATAAGCTGGACTTGAAGGATGTAAGGCCGGTAGGAAGCCTAGGCATTCTCAACTGAACAAAAAGAAGTAATATTCTTTGGCAATAGAAAATGAAGATTGGACTGATAATGATTAGGCTAAATTGTTTGGTCTAATGGAAGCAACTTTGAGGTAGGTTCTCCACATTAGTTTCCACCAATCTTTTACGCCAGTATATATCTTTATTGTATAACAAAAATGATCAGTAAAATTTGTATTTCTGCTCTGGTCTTTGGAACCCATGGAGCTGTTTATGGTCGTCAAAAAGTTGAGGAAGCTTATGATCCGAGATGTGTTGTCCCAATAGTCAAATTTGAAAGTGGCAATGCAATGATTTGTGGATGCATGTCATCTTCAGTTCCAGGATTTTTGTTCACTTGTGAGGGCAGAATGAATTCCAACAATAACACTATCATGTTAGACTAGGTTTATTAACTTTTTTTCCGTAAAATTTTCAATGATGACATACCATATAGTGTAATCTTCAAAGAAAACAATCCTCCATGCCACAAAGGGTTGGTTTGAAAAAAAGGGGTAAGGTTGAGGTTTTCTGGCTTTTTCTATTAGCTTGGACATGGAATAAGATGCGATGAAACCTTTTTCTAATATATTCTGATACTTGCAGAATAAGTAATTAACAGTACTCTGTCTGTGTAAATCCTCACCATCTTTTTGGGGAATAATCTAATGATTTGTATTCTTTTTCTTGTGTTTACTCTCCAGATGATATTTTGGTTTACCTGAATGCATACTATCCTTAGAAAGTTCCTTCATACATATGATACACGTTGGCTTTGTTATATTGCTTTGAAGACTGTGCTATGTACCTATTTACAATTGGTTATACAAGATAACTATGGCAAATATTAGAGCTGAGTAAAACAGTTGAAACACAATTTACTCAACTAATTTAATAATGAAACTGTAGAATATTTATTAATGAAATAAACAAGATTGTCACAGAACTGGAATCGTTGTGCAATCAATTATTATCAACTGTTAGATAATAACTAAAATGTTTACTTTTTACATTAAAAGAAAGCGGTATTTACAATGGCGACTAATTCAAAATCATTAAAACACTAAGTAATTAGCAAAGCACCATAATTTAAATATATTTGAATTATATACAATGATTTAATTTCGTTAATCCAAAGACTAAGGGTCAATATAGGTTTTGGTCCCAATTAATGAGCTGTGGCCCATCTTTAAGAAATTTTGTCATTAATCCTAATTTTAAAGGAAGAGGCGGCAAAATTATTTTTTCATTTTTACATAGTGGCTCACGAATTACGTTGCGCGAGCCAGCTCTTTACTCGTTCTGAAATCGCCATTGAGAGGCTAGTAATATTTTTCTCGAGCCTAACTCTCAGTGTTCCAAAGAAAATACCTCACATAAACTTAATGTAACCTAACTAGTGATTATTTACATAGTAATAGTCCTATTTCCAAGTCTACGCATATTAACCATTCGTGATCATTATATTTACGACATTCGATAATTAAAGCTATATTTTAATAAGCTTCCTCTAAAACAACAGAGTAAAGGAATTGATGAAAAATTATTAATATTTTGGAATATAATAATAATAATAAGTCTTTTGTAATACGCTCTTCAAGGCCTGATGCCTTTCCAGAGCTCACGTTGTGCTGAGTTGAGAAGGGAAATTCAATGGAAATTCAAGAGGGCGAGAAGGCAATTCTGAGAAGTCGCGTTTTCAGGAGACGCTTAAATGTGGTAAAAAGGGAGAAGACCTGATTTCAGCAGGTAAAACATTCCACAACTTAGGGGCGCAGATTGAGAAGGAGGAGTTCCTCATTGAGCAGAGAGATGAACGAGGAATATTCAAAAGAGGTGCATGTGATGACCGAAGGGCCCGAGGGACATGGCGTGGCGAGAGGGCAGAAGAGAGGTAAGACGGGGCCTTATTATTTAGGGCCTTAAATGTGAAGAGAAGTATCTTGAAGTGAGTATGGGATCTGACAGGAAGCCAGTGCAGTTCATGCAGCAAGGGTTTCGAGGGAGAAAAGCGAGGGCGACGAAGGAGAAGCCGGGCGGCATAGTTCTGTACAAGTTGAAGGGGGCGGAGAGAGGAGGATGGCAGATACACAAGCAGAGAGTTACAGTAGTCAAGGCGTAAGGTGATGAAGGCATTAACTGCAGTCAAAAGACTTTGGCGATCAAAGTGAGAGCGAATGCGAGAGAATTTACGAAGGAAACATAGAGAGGATTTGCTGACATTGCGGATACGAGGATTAAAGGAGAGATGCTCATCAAAAACAACACCCAGATTCCTAACGCAGTCAGAGAAAATAATAGTATTACCGCCCAGATTAAGCGAGGGAAAGAGAGATTTAGATTTTTTGACAAGAGTAGGGCTGCAGGTGAGGAGGACCTCAGTTTTGGAGTGATTAAGGCTGAGGAAGTTGGTAGAGAGCCAGTCAGAAATGGAGGAGTAGGCAGCCAGGAGGTCAGTGACAGAGTAGGCAAGAGACGTAGGGGATAAAGAAACGAAAATTTGAGTCTCATCAACATAGAGGTGGAAGGATAGACTGAGATTACGGAGAAGAGAACTAATAGGGAGAAGGTAGATACGAAATAGTAGAGGCCTAAGGACAGAGCCTTGTGGCACTTCTGCTATAAAGCATGGCATGTGTATAAATTCTCCACTGGATAGGATCATTAGGCAAATCTAGCTCATCGAAACGTCCTAGAAGGCCATTGTAAAAAGACAATTTGCTTAAAGTTGAAAATTTATCTTGTATTTTGTAAGAACAACTTTGAAAATATTTTTACTCGAAAATCTTAATCCAATAGTATTTTTCCTTAAGCTCACAATGTTGTTTTGCCAAACCCAAGTCACAAAACAATTCATTCAGCTCAGGTTGAATCATGGTTTAGGAAATGAATCTAACAGTGTAGTCTCATAATTATATGTCATTCTGTGTATGGTGATCTGCTGAATTTTCCCCACTGAAAAAGTAATATATAGGCAGGTGGTTCTACCTATTGGTTTTTGGGATAAATAAATTAATGAGCATGTGATGAGCAAAGACTGGGATAGACCAAAGTTGACAGACACTTGGTAGTTTTACTTGGCCTTAAAAGAAATATATAGGTGTGAATTGCTTAAAAATAATTGTTATTCTTCCAAAACTAATTGTTATATATCGATATTAATTAGGTTAATTAACAACATCAAATAATTACTCTGAGTGGCCAATAAACAGAAATAACTATCAGTGATATGCTAATGGGGTTTGCCACAAACCATGAGCACTCCAATTTTATATTCTTGAATATTCATTTAGACCGTTTGGACACTACATTAAAACATGTAGTAACACAAACATGAGGTGCCAATTCTTTAAAGTAATCGTCAATTTTTCTGCTAAATATAAATTCTAAAATCTTTTCATCAATCGATTGAATTTGGGATTTATTTTCTTAAATCTTAAAGAGTCACATATGTATGTAGCACAAAGAATCTGAAAGATTCTTATTGTCTTCTTTAGCATATTTGATTATATCTCAAATTAAAATTTAAATTTAATATAATACTTAAAAAATCTGTAATAAAAACATGGAGAAACAACCACTTTATACGGTAAATCTATTACGTATTTTCTAATAAACTAAATCCATTTCGTGAAAAGGGAATGTCATTTTCATGAGATGACTTTACTATACAGGGTGTCGCAAAAAAAGGAGGAAACCGATTTTTAAATCAATATATCAATGAAATTATTAAAGCTAGATAGTTTCTGAAAACTTAATTTTGCAATGAAGTAGATGAAAGACATAAAAGATGTGCTTACAAGCAGGTAAAATAGAGAATCAAACTTCAAATAGACATATTTCAAAACCATTTAGTAGAAGGAAGCAGAAAAAAATGCACTTTAATTTTTAATATTTATTACAAAAACATAGTTCATTCTTATTTATAATGTAAAAAGATAATATCTGTTTCCTTCCGTATGGCCTCTATTTATTTCTACACATACCTGCATCCTTCTTCGCATTTCTGCAATAATTCTTTTAACTAAATCATGATTTTCTTTTAGTAAATCAAGTTCATTTCTAATTCTTAGCTTCAAATCGTCTGTGTTTTCTGGTGTAGAAAAGTACACTTTACTCTTGAGATGGCCCCCACAAAAAAAAATCACGAGGTGTTAAGTACGCAGATCTGGGTGGCCACTCAATTGCATGGTTCAATGCAATAATGCGGGTATTGAAAATGCCCCTCAAGAATTCCCACACAGCACGAGTTCTATGTGCTGGAGCGCCATCTTAAATCCACCAGAGCCTGTCATATCTGCTTCCATAAATTTGACGCAGTTCAGCATTCTTTCTGTAACGGGGTTCAGGTATCTACCTACAGTCAAGTTATTGTCGTAGAAAATGAGCCAACAAGACGTCCTTTTACACAAATTCCAACCGACACAGAAGCCTTTTTCCTAGATATGTCTATATTAAAGTTAAAATTTGGAGGATTGGTTTGTGGCGCATACTGGATAATGTTTTGATTTTTTACTTCTCCATTCTTTTGAAATGCAGCTTCATCGGGGAGATAAATATTGTTCAAAGAGCTCTTTCCTTACATGCTGTCATGGTGTGACATTATATTATATCAATACCATATTATATCTATGGAGAAGGGATTAATAACTTAAAGAAAAACCGACGAAGGGGCGGAACGCCACGAGTTCCAACGCGCGAAGCAGCGAGAATAGAGTGCAAAACGAGGCCAGGTAAAATTTGGGCAATGGCACAGCTCAAGGTTATTTAAAGAGGCATGCAAAAAAATATAATTTTATTTACATAAAATAAGAGAATCATTGGGCAAAATTAAATTGGTAAATTAGGGGGAAATTGCAGAGTTATGCATCAGACTCTGAAGTTGAAAATTAATGCGTTACAGAAGGAAACTATTCCAATGGGGAGGATTAACTCAAATGGGTTGCTGGAGGGGGAGAGGGGTTGGCTTACGGAAGATTCTGGATGAGACGTCAGGGTAAGGTTTCACGGATGTCTTCTGCAGGCAATAAACGTGAGGGCGAGGGAACTCGGATCTTCTGAGCAGGGAGTTCACGTGATGACGGTTCTCCAAGAGAAAGAGCTGTAACCTACGGTCCAGGGGAGAGTATTTCGACCACCCGAAGACGAGAAGGGAGCAAGGACGGCTTTGAAATGAGTTGATGAGTGGATTCGGAAAAATCGCTCGGTTGTGATCTTCAAATAGAAATAGCTCACTGGCTGGGATAATTCCAACGACACGAAAAGTTCAGCCGTCACTTTGCTTCATTAGTAAGCACCTGACTTGGAACTAAGGGAAATGCTTCTTGAATCCTGGCGGGACTCATTAACTCTGTATCTCCTACCTGGAATACGATCTCTATATATCCGAGGCTTCCCCCGCAGGGGTGGGGGAAACATGAGGTGTTTGGCCAGCGCTACTCTCGAATGGCCTCGAACCTTCACGCCCAGGCGATTCTAATCCGCTAAAAGGTGGTCCGGGGTGAACGCGGTTCGAGGCTACCGCTTGTGGATGGGGGGTGGGGAGGCTTATCAATTTAAGCCTAACCAAATTATAGAATTTTCTTTAACGCCTGGACGTCACTTCAGTGCTAGAAAAGAAATTCCACGTGGAATTCCCCAACAAATTCATTTGGTAAGGATACCATTTCAAATCGCGTTTAATGATTCGGTGAAACGTATCCTTATTGAGGTTCAAACCATTCTTTGTGATTTATATTCTTGGTTTAAAAATAAGCTTTTCTTGAGCAAGATTAATGTTTTCAAGCGTCCGTTCCGTTCTCCTGCGACCGGATCGAATTTTGTTTAAATTTAAAATAGTTCCTTCAGTCTTGTACCCATTAACATTTAGCCAAAAAATTATGGGGTTGGGGAAACTCTATATAGAAAGCGTTGTTCAAAAGGTTTTTGAACTTGTTT
The DNA here is from genome assembly GCA_963969495.1 of Ceratothoa steindachneri. NCBI lineage: Eukaryota > Metazoa > Arthropoda > Malacostraca > Isopoda > Cymothoidae > Ceratothoa > Ceratothoa steindachneri. The sequence continues at coordinate 66,050,205 of OZ018322.1, read as the reverse complement.
AAAGCTTCCAGTCCTTAAATAATTTGTGACCACCAAAGCTCGTTGTTCACTTGTAAGTTGCATTTTAGGGTGCTTGAAGAATGAATAAAAATGGAGGCTTAAATTGACTAGTGGTGATTCTCCAACAACGTTTTAGCGAGAACTAGGCTAATAATTTTGGTAAGTTTAGTAGCCTAGGCTAAGGCTAGACTAGGCTAAGCCTAAGCTTTAGAAAATTGTATTTTTTCCTGAATCCTTCTACTGAATAGTTTTGAAATATTTTAATTTGAAGTTTGATTCTGTACTTTACCTGCTTGCGCAAACACACTGTTAATGTGTTTCATCTACTTTATTGCAGAATTTAAAATTATATATGTAAGTTTATGAAATTTTCAAAATAGATGCACGGAAAATACACAAAAAAATTTAGTTTTCAGAAACTATCTAGCTTTAATACTTTCAGAAATACGAGTATATTGATTTAAAAATCGGTTTCCTTTTTTTGAGACATCCAGAAAACAAAGAAAATATTAATAGCACAAGTAAATAAATGACAATACATAAAATAAGACCCAGGTACCAAACGGAGGGCATGGAATACAAAATGACTCGATGGGCACGAGGGTCAGAGGGCATGTGCGGTGGTTGCTTTCAGGAAAATGGGAGAAGTGCAAATGATGGGGTGACTCACGTAAAGCATAAGTGACTTGGGGCTTGGATACGATCAGTAGGTGGGGAGCTGCAAAGTTCCATTTGCAAGATTCCTTCTTTTTTAACCTCGCTGAGAAATGAACGAGGAAGTCCTCCAGTCGTGAACGAAGTCAATACCCCAGTGAGTATCGTCTGTCGGGCGTGAATTCTGGCCTTAGCTAAGAGCATTGCCGGGTAGAGATGACGTGTTACGTTCGAAGGTGGGAGCTGTTGGGAGTTGAAGCAGGGTGTACAAGACTTTACGTAGCTGGTAACCAAGACAGGGCTGTATGTTACAAATTTCTCGAAGTATATATACTGCCTCGGCGGTAGTGGGTCGCCGTGGGCCCCACAAATGGGAGGGGGATCTCATTAGACTTGGGACTTGGCGCATCAGGGGGAGGTTGACAGTTGTCTTACAGCCTTGCGCAAAAGTCCGAGGAGCCGTAGGTCTGGCGCCGATCAGACGGTGAGACGGGGAAGAAGTGAAACACAAACGGATCAAGCTGTCGTGCGAGTTTTCGCTGCTTTCAGGGCAGTCTGGCCTTTCAGGTGTATCTTCTTGGGCGCTACAGGGAGACATTGGGTTCTAAGGTTGGATGGGTAAGCTTCTCTCACTCACATCTCCTTAGCTTTCAAGATGGAGCTTTGGAAGGCAGTAACATCAGACATTATTGGTAATTACACTGCTAAATTTTCCATAATGTCACAATTACAAAATGGATGGTACCGGGAACTCTGCACAAAAATAGGTCCAATAAAGGAGACTCGGGAAATGCTCGGTATTCCCATTACCGAGCACATCAACAGAAATAAACATTATTAACACAATAAGAGAGACAGTATAGTTTTTAATAGCCGGGGTCAACATAGTCTGGTTAGCCATGGGCTTACATACAAGGATATTAAAAAAGGGAAAGGTCCCACAATACAAACAAAGGTACAGAAGAACAGGGTAACTTATCAAAAATACATACAAAATAATCTAAACAAATAATGGCACATATTCTTTTAAGGCATTGCACAAAACTAAAAGAATTTTTCAGGGATATATTTCAAAATTAATCCATTTAATGTTACCATAAATTAATGAAAAAGGACTCTGGAGACAAATCCAGAGGATTTCTGCTTAAGCTGTCCGCCAGGCAATTTTTGGAATACTTAATGTACACAATTTTAAAATGGAATTCTTGGATACAGAGAATCCACCTCATGAGGCGACCATTATTGTTCTTAACGCTCTGTAGGTAAGTGAGGGGTTTATGTTCAGTCTCGATAATAAATTCTTTACCTAAGCGAAACACTCTAAACTTGTCGATGCTCCAAACAATGGAAAGAGCCTCTTACTTGATTATCGCATAGATTTTCTCTCGGAGAAAGAGTTTACGACTCGCAAACGCCAGGGAAAACTTTCGCCATGGTCACCATATTGGAGGAGAACACAACCTATGCCATCGTTACTCGCGTCATTCCGTATGCCAAAAGTTTTAAGGGGTCGAATAAGCGGAGGATCGGTGGTGAAGCTAATTTCCCTTTAAGATGGTCAAAGCTAGCGATCGAACAGGGTGTCCAGACGGGGAACTCGGGTGCCTTTTACTTTTACAGGGTCGCGGCGATAGAGGGGAAGTTCATAATAAAACGTCGGTAAAAGGAAGCGGACCCCATGAAGGACTTAAACTGTTTCTTTGTTGCAGGCAGTGGCATTTCAACAATTGCATTGATTTTTTTTAGCCTATGGAGCCAAGGAATCGTTCCCTATGTGGAAACCCAAATTGTCAATAGTGCCAAAGGCGAATTGGCACTCGTGGCCAATCGTGAAGTGGTGTTCCCGGGGTCCTACAGGAGGGCACGAAGGCCAGCCAGATGCTGGTCACATCCCAGGGTCGCAACGTAAATGTTGTCAAAGTGGAAGGTGACTTGGGGCAACCCATCCAATATTCGTGTGGTCATTCGGTTATAATTGCTACATGCCGTCACCAACCTGAAAGAGAGTCGCTGGAATTGCATCAAGCCCTTGTCTGTGTAGAAGGCCGTGTACCTCTTTACCTCTTTACTCAATGAAATCTCGTAATACGCCTTACACAGATCTAATTTGGTAATGGATTTGGCCTTCTCGAACATGTGCAAATTCTAATCGATGAGGACGGGAATCGTTTCGGCGTCGAACATTGTAACGCTGGTAACTTCCGGAAGTCGATGCACATCGGGTAAGAATTGTCTGCCTTCTTCACCATGACGACCGGGGACCAATACATCGGCTCCAAGGGCTCTATAATAACCATCTTCAATAGCTTTTCTATCTCCTCATTGAACGCTTCTCTTAAGTTAATTGGGAAGGGGTACGGCTTCGAACAGATAAGTACCTGGGTGGTGAGCCGAATATTGTTCTCAAAATGGGTAGCACAAACAGGGTAATCTGAGATTCCGTTGGTGAATTGGGTCAGTAGCGATTGTAACTGTGTCTTTTGGGGGATCCGACGCTAAGGGTTTATCCTCAACTCGGTTGATGGGGAATCTGGGGTATTTGGCAAGAAGTGAAGAAGATATTCCGCGTCTTGTTCCACGCAGGCGACTTGTACCAAGACCAAGGAGTTAGTTAGTTAGTTAGTTAGCGCCAATCCTTCCATGATACTGGGAGGATCCCCGACCGAAAAAATTAAATTTTTTATTCAGAGGTCAGAATGACAATCGCTGGTCGGCCCGAGGGCCCCAGGGGCCGGTCCTCTTGAGGGGAGAGGTGCCAGGAAGTATTATGTTTTAACATCAAACAGCGTTCAGGTGGAAGCCTTCGTCACCTCGAGGGAGAGGGACCTGTTCCGCGTCAGAGGTTCGTGAATATAGATACCCATTGGTAGGTTTCCTTGGAACAGAAAGAGTGTGTGTTTTGTGCTGTGAAGTCGGGAGAGGAAAGAAAGCAGTGTTGTGATTGGTTTTGTGTGAGGTGAGAGGTGTAAGATTAACTCACCCGATAACGGGGTGAGCACAGTGCGTCCACCAATCGGTAGCCAGATCTCTACGTGCGCTGACGTTTGTGTCTGCTCATGCCGGGATTCAGAATCGAACCCCGTACCGCGACGTTGGGAGGCCATCACCGTATCCACTCAGCTAGCATGAGCTCTAGACCAAGAAGTCAAGCGGGTAGCTGGACTCCAAGACGGATTCTAAGTTCAGAGCCACAAGTTGATTGACACAAGCGCTTCGATATTACTTTTTAAGTAGGTCTAGTTGAAATACCTTAAGGCCGGACGTGGTTTGTATCAATAAGTCGACGGGGCCGCGTCTGTCGATCACTAAGAAGGTGCCACACCATTTGCTCAAAAGATTGTTGTTATCTGTCGGGAGTAGTAAAAGGAATTCGTCCCCGAGTTTGAATTTTCGTCTTGGGAGTTACAGTCCCAGTTGGTTTTATCCTCTCGTTCCTTGGCGTTCTGATACGCAATCTCTGCGCACCTACCGAACTTCTGCCTCAGGTCTAGAAGGTAAGCGTAGGAGGATTGAATCTCCTGGTGTAATTTCAAATTGTAGCAGAGATCCTTTAGAATGCTGAGGGGTCCCTCTAACATTACCCGTTCAGAAGCTTAAATGGGGAAAACCTAAGGTGCGATGGGGAATTTCCCGGTATGCAAAATGGATACCGGCAAGAAGCGGTGCAATTCTCGGGATTGTTCGGCGCACAATTTCTTGAGGATGGATTTGAGGGAGCCGTTCAGCCTTTCACAAATCCCGTTACCAGCTGGGAGAAAAGGGGCAACGGAAAAGGTGTTTTATCATCAGACGAACTAAATCAGTTGCGACGTGAATTTGTGGCTACGATCAGATAGGATTTACCTGTGTAATCCAACGCGGGAGAAGATGGAGTTAGTGCTTTTGCGCAAGAGATACTGTCTATATTCTTCAATGGCACGGTCAAGAAGAAACTGGTGTCAAAATTCAGTAAAGTTAGAACGTGACTGTGACCTTCACTCGACGAGGAGTATATCAGACCGATTAGATCAATTGCGACACGGGAAAACAACACTAAGTTTACGGGTCCTCTATGCATTTGTGCGGGCTTAACTTGTCCTTTGACGGCAGACTTTGGCAGATGTCGCAAGATTGAGGTAGCGAAGGATTTCTTCATGGGCGCCTGGCCAAGAAAAATATTTAAGGATGTTCTGGGCGGTTTTTGTGTGTCTAAAATGGCCTGAAAATAGGCTGCCATGGGCAGATTTGCTTGAAGAACATTGAATGCCATTGTTTTACAAGCTGAATTGAAAGAAGCCTTGACTAACGGAAACATTGATGAAGGCACACTATTCTTGGGCTGAGAATCAAGTTAAGTGGACTTCAGAACAATGTGGATATTTGAGAATGTCAGATCTAGCTAAACAGTTACCTGTAATTCATAAAAATGATCAATACCTACTAACTTTAACAGTGCCACATTTGTGTAGTGGCTCCAATCTTTTTAAACCATAAGTTCTTTTGTTGTTTAATTACTTTAATGTTTTTTTCCAATAGTTCTTTTGATATTCTACTACTTATGTTGCATTTTTTACTATTGCAGGTTGTTTTCTTCGAAGAATCAACTATTTCAAACTCAGCTACATGTTATACAGCAAAATCAGTGGGGGCATGGTGCGCACAAAAGAAGTTCTGCTACTTCCATGACCCGGAAAGTTCCTGGACATAAATCCTTTTGAGAGTTTATGGTGTATTTTGAAAAATGAATTACACACACTGTCTAATATGACTAAACAGCAACTCTTGCCGTCTTATTGAAGTTTGGTTCAGATCTAAGCGATTACAGGAAATGTGCAATACATTGATCAATGCCATGCCAAGAAATGTTAAATAAAGTTATCATGGATGATGAGGGTGGCCAAACTGCTTCCAAATGAATGTAGAAGACTTAACACTGTGCCAATGTGTCAAACTAAATCTATTTGCAATCAAGAAAATTAGCTTTATTAGCATTCTTATAGTTTTTTTATTTGGGGCAAAAATCTATAATAATTCCTCCAGTACTATATATATATATATATATATATATATATATATATATATATATATATATATATATATATATATATAAAAATATACATATATATAGAATGTATATGCTATATAGAAATTTCAAAACTCTAGCGGACTTTACAAACAATTTAGCTGCATGGCAAATATGAATGTTTCATGTCCGCTAGCCGGGAAAACACAAATTTCCGTTAGGAGAGATCGTTTATCACTCCGAAAGAACACGTTACCTCAGAGAGGCCAAGATCTGTTTGCTCGGTATGTTGCCTTATCAGCGTCGCTTCTTTTATTTTGCCGATAGGAAATTTGGTGCGCGTCTATCATTCTGCGTTTCCGTTGCATCGGAGAAATTTGCAAGACGCCATAAAAAGAAAGAATTCGAGAATACTCTCTACTACAGTTAAAATACATTAAATGGTAAATAAAATGCAATATAAAATATTTATGGCTGCCTAACAACTGAAATAGCATCATATGTTTAAATGTTTTGGATCTGAAAGCTAAAAACTGAGGAGCTCTGGAGCGAACAGGAAAAAAGACGATGAATACGTTGCTATATCTGACGGTTACCTCCATTTCAATCAATAATTTTTATGCACTAAATATTAATGAATTAAATAAAGATTTTGGTTGTGAGAAACTTTTATTAGGAGAAAATTTTATGGATCAGAAATGTTTACCCAGAGCTTTCCTAGGAATAAAAGCTACATTTCAAGTAAACTAAAAGAAAATAGAATCACTCCCTACTCTTTTAAGAGTCCCCATGTTTAGAGTCAACCATTGAAACACAATTATTTTTCTCTGTATTCTTGAGAACCGTGTGCTTTTGAATGCGATTGTTTATAATGATTAGTTATTTAGCAATTGATAAAAATGTTAAGGATGCAAGAAAAATTAGTGGTATATAAATTTACATTTGACCCTTTTATCTTAGCATATATAAATAATAAGCACGAGAGAGAGTGGATTGTGTAGGTGTTCTAATCTCCCTGTTACCCCTGAGACATGGGAAGAATAAAATTCCTCCTGGCACCAGTAGGACCCTACAAGTGGAGTTCGAGTGTAGCATAGGGTAAATTTGGCGCGGCTAACTTCTGGAGGATTGCGTCCTTTCATAGCCTAGCAGACGATCTGCGGCTATAGATCTTCTACACATTGATTTTTTAAAAAATCTTTTAACTGTTATAAAACATATGTGTATTACGGTGCAATCACCTCGCAGTGAGCACCAAAGGAGTAGTATAATCCATTCATTTATCTTTGCTCCTTCTGTTTTGATTTAGGGTCAGTTTTCTCTGTCCTGCGTGTGTCAAGTTTTCTTTCCTCCCGTTCTCAGCTATTGTAATCTCTTTTCTATTCTTTATTAGTTACCTTTTAGCTGGCTATCTTATTGTCATTGCCCTTAAGGTCCTTGACAAATCAGGCACTTCTTTACTTCGTTCTTCCATGGTCTAATCCAGTGTCCCCCTCCCCCCCTGATTTCACCCTGAAAATCTCTCTCCTTCTTGAATTTCTCGTAGCAGTTCGTGTAAATTTGAATGTACACGCACTCCTCTAATTTTTTTGGTTTAGGATGATCCTTAAATTTTATTCTAGCAGGCCTAGTTTTTTGTCCTTATGTGCATTTACAAGGTGACTTAGCCCAGGTTGTTACATCTCTGCATTTCAATTACCTCTGACACCTTGGCCCAAGCTTATTTCATCTCCACTTTTCTTTTATTTTCCTCAGCTGTGTTTTTTCCTATCAGTAGAGTCTACTTCCTTAAAAATTATCGCCCTATGGTCAATGATCTTTGGTTGGATCGCTGGCTCAGGATCTATCTGAATTAGGAGTTTATTAGCCTTACTTCCCACTCGTCTTTCCCACTCCTTATTGAGTTTGCCTTTGTCCTCCACAATCTTCTCTAACCTCAGCTTTTGTCTCACCTATTCCATACTATCCTGCTCATCATACATGTACATGTTTTGTTGGTAGTGAGCGTAAGAGATATACTTAATAGAGATTAAAACATTCAATGGTTTTATTTTTTAACTTGTTTTGTATCTAGCTGGGCTAGTGACAGTTTATTACTACCTATCCTTAGAACTAGATAGTGATAGTATATACTCAATTGCTTGAGGTATTTTAATCACAATTTAAGTAATGAGACCTTAGTGGATGTCGCTTATAGCTGCTTCACTTTAGTCACTTCTGATAAGGAATGACACTGTTTGAGTATAATTATAACTTCGTACTTCCCCTGCCGTTTATTTTTTTTTCTACTAGTAAACAAAATTCATGTCTAGTAAACTTTCGGCTGGGCTTGCCAGCTTACCAGTTTTAGTACACTAGAGGGGAAAGCCAACTTTTCAAACGAGTTTTCACTTCCGACTAACAGCGTATATCGATAAAGACAAAAGTGGGTATACGGAGCATACGTAGAAATAGCAAAGGATGTGATGTGTGAGAGTATAAGATATGATAATAAGTTATGACAGTGAAAACCATGAATGATACAGCGCTAATGGAAGCGTACAGGGTACAGAACAAGGCGCTGAGATTCATAGCAAATGATAAGCTTTGGGAGCGTCTTCCCTCGGCATTCCTAGATGAAATAAACAAGGTAGATCCAATTAATGTGACTTTACACAAGCGAGCAATCAATCTTTGGAATAAAATATATCAAATTATACCAGAAGAAATTAAGAACCAATGAAGACTACCTGATAATAAATACCCGAACATGCACTTTAAGCAGGCGTTCAAAAGTAACCAGCTAAAGATTCTAACAGATATAATACCAATATATACCTAATAAGTAATAAAAAGGAAGATAAAACAAAATTTAACTAGAGAATAATGAAAAACAAAGAACAAGACAAATATAACTCAAGAAAAATCCGTAGAGGACATGTTTTAATAAAAAAAAAGCCGAAGTAGACATAATTTAAAAAAAAAGATCCGAAGTGGACACAAAAAAGGAAAATCTAGTACATAATGAATAATTAAAAATGAATAAATTACAATGTTTAAACAGTTAAATAAATTAATATAAAAAGATCCAAAGTGGACACAAATAAAAATCTTTAATACATAATAAATAATTCAAAAGAATTAAATTACAGAGTTAGAACAAATAAATAAAATAATATTGAAGGATCCGAAGTGGACACAATAAGTTAGTTAAATAATCACTAATATAAATATGAAGAATGAAGAAGAATAACAGCATTGGCAATTATCCAAGATTAATCGAATCACTAGAACATAAACGAAAACAAAGGCTTAAACGCTAAAACATTTTTCATCGAAAGAATCAATATAAATATTTAAAAATACCGAGCTTGCCAGACGAGCTGGCACATATAACTATCTCTCTTAAATACACATACTTCTATGTTTTCTCTAACTATCCGCACACTAATTTCTCTCTTTAAACAACATCATCATTATCATCATCATCACCATCATCAACAGATCAGTTTAATTCCAGCCGTCACAGCACAGACATCGTCACTCGTCATGGGGAATCCTTCCAAACGTCGAGCAGGTAAAAATGCACTTGTTATCATGTATTCAGACCTTCAGTCATTTATTGCCACAGTGCCACACAGTTCTAACCTTCCCATACCTACTCCTCCAAAAGGAGAGCAGCAGTTTTTAGAAAGAAAAAGCAGTTCAGAAAAGGATGAAGTCATTGATCCAGATTACAGAGGTGCAACTGAGGAGAAAAACCCATACTACCCCAACCAAAAAGATATTAACGACCTTGTCAAATATCTTGGTCTCTCAAAGTCAAATGCAGAGCTTTTAACTTCGAGACTTAATCAGTGTGATGTGTTAGATGACAGTGTGCAAATGTCAGGTCGGAGAAAGCGTCAACAGTGTTTTTGCAAATTTTCTTCACGTAAGAGAAGCTTGCTTGTTTTGCTACAATGTGACCAATCTGTTTGAGGCAATCGGAATCGCTTGTAACCCCAAAGAATGGTGTCTCTTCATTTACAGCTCGATCCATCTCAAAGAGGAATACAGCAATGTTAACATCTTGCTAGATGCATTGAACTATGAAGAGTACTGTTGGGATGTTATCGGAGACCTAAAAATGGTGTCCTTTTTGATGGGTCTCCAAGGCGGATTTACAAGGTTTCCTTGTTATCTTTGCTTTTGGGACATCAGAGACACCGTGCCACACTATCATCAGCAGTATTGACAAATAACGTCAAATGAGAGCCTTTGTTGCACCCCCGAAATGTACTCTTTCTTCTTCTACACTTTAAATTGGGCCTTTTGAAACAATTCGTCAGAACTATAGATAAGGTGTTTGCAGCTTTCAAGTATCTGCAAAATTTACTTCGTAAACTATATGCAGTAAAGGTGGAAGGCGGGGTCTTCGTCGGTCCACAAAAAAAAGAACATGTAGGGTAAAGAGTTTCTCAAGAAGCTCACTAGCACGGAAATAACTTTTTCGCAGTGGTTTGAGGCTTCCTAGTTTATCACAAAGCCCATAACTATATAGAGCTTCTTGAGAACTTGGTAAGAAATTACGAAAAGATGGGGTGCAAGATGTGCCAGAAGCACCATACTCCTGACCCTAATCCTGATAAATATAAGGAAGGTTTGGGAGCCTATTCCGAGTGGCATCTCAAGCGCTTTTACCAAGATATACTGGACTTTGAACGCCGCTATCAAGAACCGTATAGTGAAAATCTGATGGAAAACTATATTTGAGGGCTGATTCGTTAAAGTAATTTACAGTATGAGCGTAAATTATGGAAAACTACCCATTTCTAATCATTTACTTGTCTCACTTATGTAATTATAGAATCAATAAATGCTATTTTTGTGAAATGTCGTTTTGTTTCTACTTAATAGAATAAAAGTTCAAATTCTTCACTTCCTTCCAGAAGGAATAGGTAAATTTCATATAAATACCATTATCCTGGATACAAAAGCAAAGTTTAAAATGAAAAAACAGTCGAGTTTCATGTATTATAGACCCACCAAATAAAAAATAACAGTTGATATCCAAAGACCAAAATCATGTTAAACAGTGTTAGGATCAAATGAAAGTTTCAACTATTTTTACCCTCAGTAAACGAATGTGAAATATCTTTTTGCATAGCAATAATAGATACTGCAAAGGCCATTAACTTTGTAAACTCTGATTGAGTACAATTAGTACTCTAGGAATAAAGAATTATAAAGACCTACAATTACATACGTTCTTACATATAGACATATGTATCATTGTCATTTATATTCCACTCAATCATTGTAAAACGCAACCAAGGATCAAAAGCGATTCTCTCTCACTTAAAATTTTACAGCAGTAAATAATAAGATTTTAAGGACTTTGTATATAAAACAACAAATAATAAAAGATATTTACGTCATTTTCAATTCCCTGATGATATATCAAATCAAGAAGAATTGCAATCAATAACAACTTAATTATCACAAACCATTTTCACAGTTAAACTGAAGAGGAACTTCTTAAGACAGAAAGTAAAATATATTATATACGTAGGCAATTCAGAAAATGGGTGGCCATCTTTCTGCTATAGGCGCGAAAATGGGGTCCAAGAAGATAAGAAAGGGCAGTTGTTTTATCCATCTTTTTTCAACCGAGGTAATGGTGAATAATTATCGAAAAGGTCATATTTTTGAATAATTTCTCACACTTTTCATTTTCTTTATCTATAAATGTGAAAACGAGGTCGTTTGGAGATAAAGGTGGAAATGAATTTTTCTATTTGGGATCTGTTCTGGCAGAGCTAATAATGAAAGTTAAGTTAAATAAACTTTGTTAATATCCCAAAAATATAAAATCATGCGAAAAATTAACAATCATAACAAACCTATCAACTCATATTCTTCTACATAAACAAACTCAAAGTACCTGAGATAACCTCAGAAATAGAGTAATTATTCTAAATTACCTGAGCTAAGATTCAAACCATCAAATAACTCCTAAGAATCAAATAAATCCAACAAACCCAAACAATCTGACAACTTCCACCACAAATCAAACCTCAATAATATAGCAACCGTTTCATAACCATAAAAAATAACTAACCCAAATAAGAGTCCCACAATTTCTCACTCGTTAAATAATTCACTAATCAAATAAAATTAACAAAGTAAAACAATCTGATCTAACCAACCTCGCAAGCCAAACAGCTCACAGTCATCAAATAAAACCAAGACACCAAAAGAATCTAAGCTTAAATAGGAAACAAAAGCGAATTTTTCTACAAACCTCTAATGTAATTTGGAGAGAGCAGAAATTAGACAGCAACAACCATGGTTATCTGGCTAGTAGTCAATAGTTTTGAGGATGAGAGAGCAATAAAAATTTATCCTATTTAACGCCATTACAGTCGTGAGCAGTAACATATAGACAATGTATTTTCTGGCCGCAAATGTTCCAAATTAATTTATCACCCCTGAGTAAGCAGTGGATGTGGCTGATTCAACTTTTGCTCGAATAATGAAAAAGAAGAAGGCCTTCATTGAGCTTTCTTTCTTGATTGGAGAATTGCTTCGAAAAAATAAAAAGAAGTATTTCTAATATTTGGCGGGGGGGGGGCGCTGTAAGCAACCAATATAACTATATACTTATTACGCAAAATTTTACATAATTGTAAGCTAAAGACATAGTTATAGATTCGTTTTAACACATTTTTGCAAATGAATTTGAAAATTTTTTCTTATGCAGTTTTATGTGTACTTCTCAGATCTGACACACGTTTTTTCCCAGCGAAAACAAGTTTCAGATCTGAAAACTAAACATTAAACTGAATAAGAAAAATATTTTTTTAAAATCATTTATAAGATTAGGACCTCTAATATAACGAACCTATTAATTTTTGACGACGATAGTGCCGTTTAGTATAGGCTATTACCGCCAAAATGAACTTTTTTGTAGGCAACTCCCAACACCACGTTGCACCTTAAAAAAAAACCCCTAATATTCCTAAAAGGAAAGCTTATACCATCATATTTAAATGCAAAGGTTGATTACTAAATGTTGGTAGGCCCCTAGTTGCCTATCAACATTAAGCAAAACGGTTTATAAATAAAAGACTAGCACTTGTTCGAATGCGGGCAGTAGAAAGTAACGTGCCCTTAAACGCAGTAACAGAAAATTTGCGGTGTTTTTTTTCGCCCTTTTGAATCCTTTAATCCCGAGCTAGCACAGCCATCGCACTCCATTATACTATATAAACTCAATAAACGACAGCCGCGAATCGTTCGAAATATGTGGGAATCTAAAATAAAATGCCCTTAGGTAATAGACTCAAGACGCAAGCACAGATCACCTGATCTAAAAAACCTGCTATTGGTTGAATATGGCCAAAAGACGCATGCACAGATTGCCTCCAGATCTAAACCTGCCAGGTCTTGCCGAAATAATAGGCCAAAGGATGAAGGAGTTAGGATTGTTAATTTTTCGAATGATTTTATATTTTTGGGATATTAACAAAGTTTATTTAACTTAACTTTCATTATTGGCTCTGCCAGAACAGATCCCAAATAGAAAAATTCATTTTCACCTTTATCTCCAAACGACCTTGTTTTCACATTTAGAGATAAAGAAAATAAAAAATGTGAGAAATTATTCAAAAATATGACCTTTTCGATAATTATTCACCATTACCTCGGTTGAAAAAAGATGGATAAAACAACTGCCCTTTCTTATCTTCTTGGACCCCATTTTTGCGCCTATAGCAGAAAGATGGCCACCCATTTTCTGAATTGCCTACGTATATAATATTATTTACTTTCTGTCTTTAAAAGTTTATTTTCAGTTCAACTGTGAAAATGGTTTGTGATAATTAAGTTGTTATTGATTGCAATTCTTCTTGATTTGACATATCATCAGGGAATTGAAGATGAAGTAAATATCTTTTATTATTTGTTGTTTTATATACAAAGTCTTTAAAATCTTATCATTTACTGCTCTAAAATTTTATGTGAGAGAGAATCGCTTTTGATCCTTGGTTGCGTTTTACAATGATTGAGTGGAATCTAAATGACAATGATACATATGTCTATATGTAAGAACGTATGTAATTGTAGGTCTTTTTAATTCCTTATTCCTGGAGTACTAATTGTACTCAATCGGAGTTTACAAAGTTAATAGCCTTTGCAGTATCTATTATTGCTATGCAAAAAGATATTTCACATTCGTTTACTGAGGGTAAAAATAGTTGAAACTTTCATTTGATCCTAACACTGTTTAACATGATTTTGGTCTTTGGATATCAACTGTTATTTTTTATTTGCTTGTGTCTATAATAGATGAAACTCCACTGTTATTTCATTTCAAACTTTGCTTTTGTGTCCAGGATAATGGTATTTATATGAAATTTACCTATTCCTTCTGGAAGGAAGTGAAGAATTTGAACTCTCATTCTATTAAGTAGAAACAAATGACATGACACAAAAATAGAATTTATTGATACTAGAATTACATAAGTGAGACAAGTAATGAGTAGAAATGGGTAGTTTTCCGTAATTTACGCTTATACTGTAAATTACTTTCACAAATCAGCCCCTAAAATATAGTATTTCATCAGATTTTCACTATACGATCCTTGATAGCGGCGTTTAAAGTCCAATATATCCTGGTAAAAGCGCTTGCAAAGCCTCGCGGAATACGCTCCAAGCTTTCCTTATATTTATCAGGATGAGGGTCAGGAGTATGGTGTTTCTGGGACATCTTGCACCCCATCTTTTCTTAATTTCTCACCAAGTTCTCGAGAAGCTATACATAGTTATGGGCTTTGTGATTAACTAGGAAGCCCCGAACCACTGCGAAAAGCTGGCCCAGCTGTATTTACCGTGCTAGTGAGCTTCTTGAGAAACTCTTTACCCTCCATGATCTTTTTTTTTGTGGACGACATATAGCTCACGAAATAAATTTTGCAGAGACTTACAAGCTGCAAACACCTTATCTATAGTTCTGACTAATTGTTTCAAAAGGCCCAATTTTAAGTGTAGACGAAGAAACAGACCTTTTCGCGGGTGCAACAAAGGCTCTCATTTGACGTTATTTTCCCTACACTACACTTGTTCCGTTGTGGCCAATCCTGCTGATGATAGTGTCCCACGGTTTCCCTAATGTCCCAAAAGCAAAGATAACAAGGAAACCTTGTAAATCCGCCTTGAAGACCCATCAAGAAGGACACCATTTTGAGGTCTCCGATAACATCCCAACTATATATACTCTTTATAGTTCAATGCATCTAGCAAAATGTTAACATTGCTGTATTCCTCTTTCAGATGGACCGAGTTAGCAAGGAGAAGAGATGGTGGAGACATGTTCCCGTTATCAAGTTGCACTAATTTGAGGCTACTGGACGAGCTATAAATGAAGAGACACCATTCCTTGGGGTTACAGGCGATTCCGATTGCCTCAAACAGATTGGTCACATTGTAGCAAAAAAACCAAGCTTCTCTTGACGTGAAGAAAATCTTCAAAAACACTGTTGACGCTTTCTTCGACCTGACATTTGCACACTGTCATCTAACACATCACACTGATTGAGTTTCAAAGTTAAAAGCTCTGCATTTGACTTTGAGAGACCAAGATATTTTACAAGGTCGTTGATATCTTTTTGGTTGGGGTAGTATGGGTTTTTCTCCTCAGTTGCACCTCTGTAATCTGGATCAATGACTTCATCCTTTTCTGAACTGCTTTTTCTTTCTAAAAACTGCTGCTCTCCTTTTGGAGGAGTAGGTATGGGAAGGTTAGAACTGTGTGGCACTGTGGCAATAAATGACTGAAGGTCTGAATACATGATAACAAGTGCATTTTTACCTGCTCGACGTTTGGAAGGATTCCCCATGACGAGTGACGATGTCTGTGCTGTGACGGCTGGAATTAAACTGATCTGTTGATGATGGTGATGATGATGATAATGATGATGTTGTTTAAAGAGAGAAATTAGTGTGCGGATAGTTAGAGAAAACATAGAAGTATGTGTATTTAAGAGAGATAGTTATATGTGCCAGCTCGTCTGGCAAGCTCGGTATTTTTAAATATTTATATTGATTCTTTCGATGAAAAATGTTTTAGCGTTTAAGCCTTTGTTTTCGTTTATGTTCTAGTGATTCGATTAATCTTGGATAATTGCCAATGCTGTTATTCTTCTTCATTCTTCATATTTATATTAGTGATTATTTAACTAACTTATTGTGTCTACTTCGGATCTTATAATATTATTTTATTTATTTGTTCTAACTCTGTAATTTAATTCTTTTGAATTATTTATTATGTATTAAAGATTTTTATTTGTTTCCGCTTTGGATCTTTTTATATTAATTTATTTAACTGTTTAAACTTTGTAATTTATTCATTTTTAATTTTTCATTATGTACTAGATTTTCCTTTTTTGTGTCCACTTCGGATCTTTTTTTTTAAATTATGTCTACTTCGGCTCTTTTTTTATTAAAACATGTCCTCTACGGATTTTTCTTGAGTTATATTTGTCTTGTTCTTTGTTTTTCATTATTCTCTAGTTAAATTTTGTTTTATCTTCCTTTTTATTACTTATTAGGTATATATTGGTATTATATCTGTTAGAATCTTCAGCTGGTTACTTTTGAACGCCTGCTTAAAGTGCATGTTTGGGTATTTATTATCAGGTAGTCTTCATTGGTTCTTAATTTCTTCTGGTATAATTTGATATATTTTCTCCCAAAGATTGATTGCTCGCTTGTGTAAAGTCACATTAATTGGATCTACCTTGTTTATTTCATCTAGGAATGCCAAGGGAAGACGCTCCCAAAGCTTATCCTTTTCTATGAATCTCAGGGTCTTGTTTTGTACTCTCTACGCTTCCATTAGCACTGTATCATTCATGGTTTGTGTTAGGATGACGGGCAGGGTACAGGAGCAGCGGTTTCACCAGCGCTAGATATAATTTCCTTTTGTTTGATGGTGATATTAATCTAAAACGGAAGAGTGATCGTAGCGCCTTTTTGGCTTTGACAATCTTCTCCTTAAGATGTGATTTATAACCACTCCTTGTTTTTTTAGGCCTAGTGCCTTGCCGTCTGTGTAGTACTGGTAAAGTACACCTTCCGTCATAACTGTTCTCGTACATCTGCATCCCATCGGAATCATTTTGATCTTGCCGATGTTCATCTTGATTTCATTCCTCCTTCCATATTTGCTGACTATACCAATTTCTCTTCCTGCCCTTTTTGTCACATTTCTCGGATTAGGGTAGTTGTTCGTTACGATCTGTGTGACATCGTTTGCCAGTTGAATGTATGGGATAAAATCGTAGGCAGGATGTGTGAGGTTGCTGGAAAATATCCCATATAACGTGGGCTCAAACATCAACACTGTGGCACTCCTGCTTCTAGGTTAAAGAGCTCTCATTCAATGTCGTTAATGCTGACCATTGCCTTACGATTATCAATGTAGCTTCAAAGGATCTTTGTCATGCCGTCCTCCATTCCAAGGTCGTAGATTTTATTTTTCAGGCACGGCACCTAGACCTTGTCAAAGGCCAAGGCCACATCTCTAATTACGACATTTATATTATTGCCCCTGGCCTTTGCGACAGCGATCTTCTCTCTTATGAGGGCTAATGCGGTTTAGGTTCCGAGGTTTTCCTAAACCCGTGTTGTTGATCGTTGTACAGGCTGATATTCTCCAAATAGCTCATAAGTTGTTTGTTCAGGAGCTTTTCGAATAATTTACCGATGAACTCTAATAGAGAAATCTGTCTTTAGCTACATATTCTTTTTTATGCTTCCCGGGCTTCAACAAAAATATGACCCTAGCTATTTTCAATTAATCGGGAAAGTGGCGAATATTCATTTAAGCAGTGAGGATGTTTAAAATTGCTTGATTTACGTTGGGGGTGCTTTTATTATGTGAGTATTCGTAATTCCAGTCAACCATAGAGCCTTTTGTTTGAAACTCTTCAGGGCAGTTTCGTATTCTTCGTATGTGAACGGCCTACCCACTTCCCGAGTACGGTCAACCAGAAGATGAGGTGTGAGTTCTTCACCTAGCTCTCTCAACCTTGTATCAACTACATCTTCGTAGTAACATCAAATTCTGCGTTTTTCGCTTCGCTGATACTAAATCTTTGTTTCCAATATTCTCTGAAGTGAAGCTCCATGTCCTCATCTCTGTTAATTTCAACTCCGTTGATTATTATATTTAATATTTTCCTTGGAGGGCTTCCTATTATTTTTTAAATCGTAATTTGACCCCCAAATTTTTTCGAATCCGTTTCAGGGTCTTGGTTACCAATTATTTTCTCCCATGTCTCCTTGAATTTCTCCATGATGAGAAATTTGATTGTTTCTCTTAGTTCCCGTAGCACTCTATAGCGTTGGGCTGCTACCGTACAGGTTTATCTCAGTGTTGAAGAGATTTAATCGCTCCATTCTTTCTGTAATTTGTCTATCCCACCTCGGGGCCGGGAGAGTTTAAAATCTGGTCCATGGGATAGCATGACGGTCAGCTTTTTTGAATTTAGCCATTACATATATTGTTAAGATGATGCTTTATCTCGTCAATTGGGACATCTTCCAGTCGCTTTACCGGTATTGTGCTCAAGTGGTCTTTATAATCTTCCCAATTAGCCTTGTTCAGGCATCTACATTTGAGTATTTGGACCTATATTGGTGAAGTTGACAACATAGCTAGCATGCTGATATGGTCTGAGTGTATGTAAGGTCTCGACTTGGTTGCGAGCAAGGTTAGCGCTAGTCAATACAGCATCAGGTGTTGTAGAAGATCTTCCTTTTAAGAATGTGCCAAAATCTGGACCTACTCTTTGCACTATGTTCCTTCTAATTAGAAGGCTCAGTATGTTTCTCGCTCCATTTAAAGCCGTACTATATTCTACCTCTCTACAGCAGGCATTAAGGTCTCCAATTAAATTTGTTGAGGCGTTTCTAAGGAATAGGCGAATGGAATTAGGAAATGGAAAATATGAGCGTCTAGGTGGTTGATAACCGACTGGCACCACAAGGTTATCATAGGTCATCTTGATCTTCACAGTCAGGTATGGCTCTTCCAAACCTTGAATTTCTTGGACTTTTATTCCTTTCCTGACTGCAATTGCAACGCCATAAAATATCTCATTAGAGTGGTTGGCTATCAGCCCTTCATAATTGTATATAATAATATACTCTGTTTGCAAATTGACGCCATGCTCGGAAATAAGGATGATGTCTGCGTCCAGGTTCCTTATAATCTCGTTGTATATTCTTTTTTTATTTTTCTATCCGTTGACATTGAGGGAGAAAATTTTCAACTTACTGATATATCTAATTTGACTCTCCATGATTTTTAGTTCTTATGTGGTTGCTTTGGCTTATTCCCATTTTCTCTTGCTGGGGATCTTTTCCTCCCATTTCTCTTCTTTTTGAAAATCTCGTGTTTCAGATTGAAGCAAGATTCCTCGGTTATCAAGATTATTCCTCGTTTGAGAGGCGCTAAAAGTTATGTTCACTTATGTCCGCTTTATAGTCATACTTATACTTCCCTTTCATGATTCCTGAGATGATGTCAGCTGATTTCGATAGTTTAGGTGATTGTGCGGACGGAGAGCCATATATCCTCATGCCTATTTCATCAGTTGTTTTGGAGGTTTTTGATGATGCAGTATTGTCCATTGGTACGGTCTCGTCTTTATTCTCAATTTGCGTTGAAGCAATCTCGATTCCTTCTTCATTAGTAGAGCGTGATTTCGTCTGGGTGGCAATAGGTTTCGGCGTTTTAGCTCTATTGAGGCGGGGGTCTCTAGATGAGGTGCCAAATCTTGGGAGTTAAGTTTTTATTGTTTTGAGATTTGCCTGGAACAACTCCCCTAACGGAGGATTGTCCGCAAACCACATCGGCTTGAGCCCGTTGTGAATCAACATTTTGTTGAAAACGGTTGTGTAACTACCTGGACTGATTACATTTGTAAAGTGCGCGTCAAGGATGCACATTACTAAATCAGGTCTCATTCCGGGTCTATGTTCAAGAGCGTCTTAATCTGTCCTCTATATCCTGCTTTTTCTTTTTTGCAACTATAGATTCCTTTAGCGGACAGGACATGGATAGGGTACGGTCTTGGTTTCCAGACTTTATACATTTTTTTCTGAAGGCTCTTACACTATTTCCATGTATGATCTTTACCGGCGCATTCAGAATATACTTTACCCTCGAAGGGGCACTCCTTTGTAGGGTGTTTTCTAGGACATAACACGAGAAGCACACTTGGACCAGAATGAACACCTCACGCTCTATTCAGGATGCAGAGACTTTGGAAGTGTACATCACTAGTCCATTTTCGCAAGCTTTGTTGAGCATTTCGGTTGTTTTGGGAATGTCACTTTAAAAACGTGACTATACTCCTCTCCTTCGCGGTTTTTAAATTTCTACACTGCTCCGATTTGGGCCAAAACTTGCTTGGATTCAATTTCATGTTGCATTTCCTGAATAGAGTGCGAACCGACGTAAGAGTCTATGTTCTGACAGACGATCGTTGCCGAGCCGCAACTTGAAGGTTGCACCATAGGAGCGAGGCCGAACTTCTCGAATTCCTATTTTGACTTCGTACTCAGTATCTTGTCAATATCCTAGGACGTGTTGCATCTGGCTTGGTAACCATACGTCTGTTCTTTGACTCAGCAAAGTGCAATTCCAAGTTTTGAAAAGTTTAGTTCCAAAACTTTTCTCCTTGTAGGCTTCTGACAGCATTCAATCATCCTAAGGGGAATGCGCTTTTCACCATAGGAGTCGTTCATGACGGCCCCAAAGCGGTTGTTCCCTCTGCGAACCTAACAGGCCCTTATTGCTGGGCATTGATCTCATACTGTTCATTGAATTCTCCTTCATCTGCTCTACCTATAATCGTGTGTAGCAGGGTCCAGCTACCTGTCCTGATCACTCCACCCCAGACTGAGGTCTCCACCTTCGCGCCCCCTATAGGGCTTCTTCGGGGGTTCGGACACGTCAAAAGACAGGCGGTTTCTACAAACCTTGGATAGCAAAAAAGTTATCTGAGCTCGTGATGTGCTGGTGTGGTAAGAAAAAGATCAAATTCTTCCGCTGGTGTCCGAGCGAGGCTCTCAGGAGTGCGTTCGCACGCGCGCGAGTGCACGTGTTTAGCACAGGAATCCGTGGACTAGGTTGTGGGAATTTGGAACAGAATCAACTTCTTCACCCACAATCCGTAGTGGAAAATCCGCTGGTAGCAGTGTAAAATTCCCTTGCAGTTTCCTCCTTTTCCTATGCAGGGGCAGATATCCAACGATGAAAGCCGTCAATCTGTTGAGTAGAAATTTTTTGTATTTATACAGTCATCTACGTTGCCAGAATTGTCTAGAAATTATTCAAACATCTTAAAGATTTTCAAAAGTTCTAGAGAGCTCTACAGTTATTTTTCTCAAAATTAATGCTGAATCTATGTGAAATATTAGAGAACTGCCATTTCTGTATAAGTCATAAAAACAAAATATTAGGTAAACAATAGCTATTACTACTGTATTACTGTTTCTCTAACTTTTTAAATGCTGTATATCATGTTTATACCAAAACTTAAAGAAAACATAACTCTAGAAACGTTCTATATATTTTAAAATTTGCATCAACATAATGGTATTTACCATAATTGGGCTAATTTAATATTTCAATGTCCTAGTCACAAAACAAAGTTTGGGGATTAGAATTGATTTTTTTTGTAAATAAAGCCACAAACCATTGGAAAATAACAATTTAGACCCAAGGACAAAAGAAGAGTCGAATTTTGTTAGACAGCGATAATTACTTTAGATACATCGGAAACTCGGTTGTTTCGTTAATGGATTACATCTAGTGTTTGTATTAAATTATTGGTTATGATTATAAGGTAATATATGTTGTAGATTAAAAGTTGATTTGTTATCTGGTCCTGGATTCCTTATTGTCGCTTTTTATTTTACTTTGCTATCTGACCATCCATAAAGATCTGCTCTTAAATAGGTCATCATGAGAAGTGCGTCATTTATTATTGCTCTCTCAAGCAGGTTACACATTATTTAATTAAATATATTATTATTGTTTACAGTGTTTTCGATTTTTTAATTAAAATTGTATATTTTCATACTGCACTTACTTGATACGTGCATTTCGAGAATAAAAAAAAGTGATGAATATTTAGGGTGTTAATTTTTTGTGTCGAAATAATTTTATGACAAAAATGCTTGATGCATTAAGAAAGGAAATATTTTTCACGTATATTTAAAAAAATATATTTGTTGCATAAACATTATACCTTTTTTTGAATAAGGATTTTATTAGAAGTTCTTGAATACACTGTAGTTCCTATGAAATAAAAAGATCACTAATACATATATATATATATATGTATATATATATATATATATATATATATATATATATATATATATATATATATATATATATATATATATATATATTAGGATCTCTTCTGGTAACCACCAACGTATTTCGTTTGAGGATTTTTAACATCTGAAATTTTCTAAAAATTATTGTTTTTTTAAGGCCCTAAATTTTGTTTAGACACAGTTTTATATAAAAAAAAAGTTATGTAGATTCACATATAAAGGTTGAGTTAATAGAAATTAGCTAACCTATGAGATGTTCACAGTGGGAACTCCTCGAAATTAAGAAAATGTTCGTGGTCGAGGTACCATTCCAAGAAAGTGAAAAAATTTAGGCGTCCTAAATTTTGTGTATTCAAAGACACTTTTTAATTTCAATCTTGTATTTTATTTTGTAAAAAAAAAAATCTTTAAACATAATCGAAAGTGGAGTAAAGATTCCTTAAAGTACACTTACGTTGAAATTTTCCCCCACATCTTAGTGAGACCGATAAGAATGACCGAGAATACGTATTCTAAAAAAATATGATTGTCTTCATTAATTGAACCAGAGGGGTGACACAATGCAGTCCAGACTTAATTTGTGCTTTCGATTTTGTCTTATTATACATATCTTATGTCTATAATATTGGGGAAAATCTTTTTGAACAGAACAACTAAACGGTATTTTTACTCTGCTTTGGGATACTTTTCATCAAGTGACATTACTCAATCCATTTTAAAAGTTAGAATTTGATTAAAGACTTTCATTACTCACAATTAAGGTTATATCAAACCAATAGTAAATCAATTATTAAGAAATAATTAAAATTAACCTGTAGCACCCGAATTGCAAGATAGCTAGGCTCCACGAGGAGCCCTACAAATGTGCGCCCGGTGGATCTATTACATTCTGAAATTTAGTAAACGCATTAATTAATGAGATAATATGCCATGTGATAAGTAGTGAACCAATGTAAAATAGAAATAAATACTATATCACAATTGTATATTTATTAAGAAAAGTATGAGTCGAGTAAAGCGGACAGCCGGAGTTTCACGCAGTCAAACAAACATATGCCCTCTAGGAAACAGCTGCCAGACAAAAAAGATTTCAATCATAGATAACAGGGACAATCTGAACAAATACAGGTTGATAAGTGCTTTGAACGGTTAAAACTTTCGGCGTCCTGTGAAATGCAGAACAGCTTTTCTAACACAGAATGTAGGCCTAAATTGAAAATAATATATAGTTTCATTAAAGACACATAGCTCTTGTAACTCCGCCCAACGAGCAACAAACGAACTAAGGAACATACATATTTCTGATCTTTTGCTCCCCCGGCGCCCAGGCTAAGTGAAAAGAGGTCACGCCCCTTGCAAAAGAGATGCCTATATTTATATATATTAAACACAGAGAGTGAAAACAGAGAGACTAAGATAGAAATAGGATTAGTTATTTCGTCTGTAAGTATAACTTACTTGCTATTTTATTATTATTAGCGTTAAGAATCCATTCCGTCAACTTTAATTCCTGCCTCCTTAGACTTTGCTATCTAATCTTAATGCAAAACTTACACACAGCCGCATAGGACTCGAACTGTTCCTCTTGCTCACTTTTTAGGTAGTCCCACGCTAAGAATAAAAGCTACTTATCGCCGCTTTCCTTTCAAGTCCTTTGCTTTATCCCGTGATTACCGAGGTACCTTCTGGAACCAAGCATAAAAGCGGAGTCAGAACAAATTCAACTGGAAGACAAAAGTAAGCCTATTACCTACAAGCCTTTGATTTCTGCCACGCCAGACTGCACCATATCACTCACCATCACACTGCACCCGACTTCTACAAACGCACACAAGCCCAAAATACAACACCTATAAATCATTTCACTTTCAATATTTAAAAGGAATTAAGGTATTTGGCGGTTCAAAAAGAATAAATTAACCTTTCATGATTTTTATCTAGTCTTCCTCATATACTAAAATTGGAAGATACCTTCTTACAAATTTGTTCTAGTTTTGGGATGGCAGCACCTGTAGAAAAATGGCATCTTTCCTTTTATATTCTTTATAGTGCAGCAAATAATGATAGTAATGGTGAAAAATATAACTAAAGCATGGATTTTTACCAGTGTTAGAACATCCCATATGGTTCATTTTAAGATCACGAGCTAAGTAAGATTTAACCTATCAGGGTCGTTAGAGGTCAATGACTTTAAAAAATTAGAATATTGATGTTTTCAGAAATCTATTTTATTTAAGGACCGATTATCACGAAATTTGCAGAGATCATGTTGCAACGTAATAAAACACATTTTGACGTGGTGATTTTTCCATTATTTTTGATAGATTGGCAGTTTTTGAAAATTATATCGCGTTTTTTTTTAATTTGTTACCGCTCAGTTTATTTTCCCCCTAGGAAAAAAAATAAAGACAAATTTTGAATCTTGAAAGCATTGAGAAAAGTATGATCGTTTTCAGCGAAAATTAAAACTAAAAGTTACATTGATATGATGGTCCGTTTTACTTCTAGATAGCCTTTATACAAATTCAGAAGCCTGAAATGAGGTGAGTGACATCAGAAAATAAATTATTGAAATACACATTTAGGTGCTTGTGCTCTCAAGAATAGCTTGCATTCCATCATGTTGTAAGATAATCTGTCCAACATTAATTTTTAATTTGCATTGAACGAAGTCCTTAAGCTTACAAATACAATTAGGTAAGTGAGCTCAGACAGATGTATAGTACAAACAAGTACATGTAAAATATACACATTATTTAAATAAACTCTGTGAGGGGATGCCCTCGAAGGACCACCGTGAGAGGAAGCCCCCTCGGAAATACTCCTCTCTTCTCTCAAGAGCACGTGCGCCTAGCATAAAAATTTTAGAAAGTTCAAGAAAGAATCAGTCCCTCGCTAGATCACCCGTCACAGCTGTGTTTGGTTTCGGACGCCACTCGCCACTCTGTTCTGTGCGATAACACCGCGCACATTAACTTTACCTACATATCACGAGGCAAGCTTCACCGTCTGGACCGAATCGTTATCATGAAATGTGTCTGCATAGACTGGCGCCAAGAATCCTCTATGGACCGCCAGGCCCTGAGGCGTCTATCGGATCAGCTACGCAACAATATAACCCGGACCTCACCATTTTTCGTGGAGATTGAAAGCCGGCAATTCCTTCCGCTCAGACTGCAGCCTGTTTCCCGTGCGTGGTCTCCTGTAACCCGTCGTGGAGTCGTCGTACTTCGTCGAAGATCTCGCGAGCAAATCGACCTTCGTTAAGATTTGGCCCCTTACCGGAGAGTTGTGCAGCCCTCTCATCTCCACCACACCTTTAAGATTCCCGTTCTTTCGAGACCAAGACTCTCTGCCGATCTGCAGAATCGTCTCGAGTTAAGATTACGTCTCTCTGGAGCAGAGAAAAACTAATTTTTAATCATGAAGTAATCCAACCCCATCTTCGAGTCCTCCACGTCAGGAGTCCCCGAAGTATCTTTTTGAAGAGCTGCTTCCTTGTCTTCCAATTTACCCGCGCTTGAAGGTAAAGCAATCTTTTATGGTAATCCCCATATTACCTCGTTAATCTTCACATAATTCATTTAACTACCTTAATTAGATAATTTATTCCTCCATTTTCTATATAAATAAATTAACTCTTTCATTATATTTATATATATTAAAATTATATTTTGGGATAATGTTCTTTATCTTTCCTTTGAACTTCAACTTGGCAAGCCATTAGTAAAAACCACGTCAAACATACTCTTTATTTTTTGCCCCAGAACATATCTCAAGCGGCCTGTGGTCAGCTGTCTGTCCGTGCTTGTGTCCGCCTCTGTGCGCCGAGCTAGTCTACACAGGCATACCTCGATATATATACATATATATATATATATATATTAAAGTGTTGTCACGGTTTATGGGGAGGAGACAATCTTCTTGCATAGGCTACTTACAATTAAAACATTTTTACATTATACCATTTACTTTTTTAATTGATTCACTAATTCTCCCAAGCGGAATTTCTGTTTCTTTCTGTACCCATATACTTTGCCATATTTGAAAGATTTAGTAGGATATGGATTTTTTGGGGGCCTTTTTCTTTTACTTGGCGGACTTGAGGGGTAGACGCCGAGGCCATCGTCTCAATCACCGTAAGGGATTTTGTTAAAATTTCCACTCCAGAAATTATTCCTAGTGATCGAATGGGATAAAATTCAAATCGTGCGAAATAATTAGTTGTTTTTTATGGTGGCTTTTTCTCCAGTAATGATTGAATTTTTTGGGTAAGTAAAACCCATTTGTACTTCTATTAGCGCAAATAGGTGATATTAATCGAGTTGTGTTTTTTTTTAAATTTGCGTAAAAGTTTGGTGAACACGACAGCATGTCGTCTTTCGATGTTTCCAGGGCACAAGATCAGTTACTTAGACTAAATATGAAGGATCTAATGGCGTACATGCAAGGGGAAGACCAAGCAATAAAAGCCTAAAGCAAAGAGAAAAGTTGTCGGGGAAAAGAGAAGAGAAAGAACGTGAAGAAAAAGAGAAGAGAAAAACCTAAAGAAGAAAGAGATGAAAAAGAGAAATTTCATGTACATGAACTAGAAATTTCCAGGGCCAAAAACGAAAAGATTGCTATTAATTCGAGGACCGTAGTGCAACAAATTACGTGATAAAATTGCCTGCTTTTAAGGAAGAAGAATATTTCGGGTCATACATCAATCACTTCGAGAAAATTTTTGAGGTGAATCATTGGATATTGAAACAGACAGCGTACACATTTTCATCTCATTCCCATCAGAGGCAACCATTTATTATTCCACGTTAAAAGACGAATTGCTTGCGGCCTATGACATGAGTCCGAACTTTTACTGTGCAAAGTTACAGCACTATCATATCCAGCTTAATGAAACATTCCGTTAATTTGGATATTTTCTGCAGCGTAATTTAAATTTATGGCTCGACACGTGCAAATTTCCCCAGGAATACGATGCTTTGATTGATTTCGTCCTCAAAGACCAACTCTTGGCGTTACTTCCATCGGAGATAAGATCTTTCTTTAAAGACCGGATGTGACTAACATTTAAATGCAGCTGTTCATGATTGCTATACAAAATAAGTGAAGAAAATGGAACCCCACTCTCCCAAAGCAAAAGCTCATAAAACCAAATTAATTCTCGAAAATAAGGATAAGTTCATCAGGATAACTGGTCCGTAAAAGCCTAAGCCATTCCTTCTGCCAGATAAACGTGAGATCAACCCTTCTGCTCTAATCAATGGGCTTCGTCGTTCCCCAAGGAGAAATATCTGCTGCTAATCCTGTGGAGTAGAGGGTCATGTAAGAATTATTTGCCCTCAGAATTATCAATTTAGAGACGGCCACCACCATTAGGTGCAAAATATATGTGCCAGGCCTGCTCAACCACTGTGGCAACCAGAAGCATATCGAACTCCAAGCGAACTGAGTCCCGCCGCTCACCAGGTGAACTTTCTGTTTGATAAAAGTACTCTTGGAGGTCTTGTATTTGAAAATATAGAGGAAAAAGATTGCTGGATCTTAACTATCGTACGCGACACAGGGTACAAGTGCATCCTGAACTTTGACAAATTACTTCCACTTATAGCTCCCAATCACGACAAGATTGAACAGTGCACGATAACGTGGAGTGCGCTAACAGTTTCCCCATTGTGAGATTCTATACATCAAGTGCGCCTACTTTACTGGCTGGGCCGAGGTCGTCGCCGCACCCATAAAGTTCTGTGCTGATTTATTTGGCTAGATTCCGCGGGTATTTCTCACCTCCCCGTGGCTCAAACGGTTAAAGAATCGGAAGCGACCGCACCTCTGATAATCCCCGGCGCTTCGGATTGCCCAAATGTCCTGAACGAAGACTTTATCAAATACCAGTAAGAGTGCGAATCTATTCGATACCTATGAAAAAATCACAAAACAAGAGTCGAGCGTAAATTAGGGGCAAGAAGATAAACTCTTTCATTGTGCCCAGCAGACAATAACAAAGAGTCCCAAGTATCGTGTCCCCCGCTCCCATGTCAAACTTACCCTTCAAACCGCCAACGAGATTCTCTTTTCAGGTTTTTTTAGCTAGTCTACGAGGGCAAAACGTCTCTTTAAATATTTCGATTGGCCAGGTGCATCGGTGGAAATCTTGCGTTAATCTCGTCCGTGCGATATTTGTCAGAAGACCGCGATTACAGGGCAAGTCAAGCCTGCACCTTTACAGAGGGGCCCAATAATCTCCGAAACCTTCTACCGAATGGAGATTGCCTCGATCGGGCCGATTCACCCACCTTCAAGTAAGGGCCATAGTTATGTTTTAACTCTGGTTGATTTTACCACCAGATTCCCCGAGGCTGTGCCACTCAAGAAGATTGACAGCATCTCTTGTGCCGAAGCACTCATCACGATTTTCTCCCATTTTGAAAAGCTGTAAGAGGTATTGTCAGATCGTGGACGCCAATTTACGTGCAAATTTATGGAATAAGTAGGCAAGTGACTCATGATAAACCCTTGTTTACGAGTACGTTCAACCCAGCGGTAAATGGAATGTGCGAAAAGGTAAATAGCAATTCTGACGAAATTATGTGTCGAGCAGTTAATGGAATGGCACAGTTATCTTCCGGTAGATCTCTTTTCATATAGAGAAATTCTCCATCGCATGTAGGGTTCGCTCCGTTTTAATTAGTATACGAAAGGAATGTACGAGGCCCTTTGAGCATTTTGAATGATATATATATATATATATATATATATATATATATATATATATATATATATATATATATATATATATATATATATATATATATATATATATAAAGCAAAAACTAGATCAGAAAATCCAATTTTAGTACTCGTATCTGCTCGACTTACGACAGAGGTTGGAGAAATGCGCCAAAATAGAGTATAAAAATCCGAATGAAACGTTAATTGGAAGGAAACTCTTCCATGTAAATGTTCTCAAGAAGTATCACTGGCGCGCATGGGCTAACCAAATTGTGTATATAGATGAGGAATCGCCTATGGAGGCTAATGATCATATGGACCCCCTAAGTGTAGTACAAGTTGCCTGCCTGTATTGACAGACGCAACTAAATTCTCGTTGACCGAACTAAAACTGAAGGATCAACTGTCGCCTCTTCAGAAAACCCATCTACAAGCTCTCCTGAATAAATTTGGTCACGTCATCTCAGAAATCTCTGGTTTTGCAGCCCAATTTGAACACAACATCCAATTCCCGAACAAAGAACCCCTCCAATCTATGCCGTATCCGCTGCCCATTTCCTGAGAGAAGCATTTAATGCCGAGGATGACGAGCTGTTAAAGTTGAAAATAATAGAACCGTTAGCATAAGATTAAGGCTCTCTGGTTGTTATGGTTAAGAAACCAAATGAATCATACTGGATGTGCATCAATTTTGGGAAATCAAATTCAGTTACCACATTCGATGCAGAACCGATTTCCCATGTTAAACAGAATATTAATCTTTTTTAGAAAGTCAAATTCATCACCGAGCGGGATTTGTGCAGGACGTATTATCAAATTCCGTTAGGAGAAGAGGTCAAGAAATACAAGGTTTTCCCAACTGAAAAGGGGATGATGCAATTTCGACGACTTCACTTTGGTCGTGTAACTGCATGCAGGAATTATATTCGGATGATAAGAAGAATATTAGATGGATCACTAAATATATAATTCTATTTTGATAGTATTTATGTGGCTACAAATGAATGGAATCAGCACATGACTGCTTTAAAGCATTTTTACTAAGAATTCGGGATATAATCTAACTATTGGGCCCTCTAAAGGTTATTTTGCCTGAAGTACAATTGACTGTTTAGGCCTTCCTATTGGAAATAACCAGCTAGCTTCCAAGGAGGATAAAATTCAAGCAATTGTTGAAATATCTCTGCCCGCGACCAATAAACAATTAAGATCCTATATAAGCTCCGGGTCTTTTTACAGACGCTATATTTAGAATTTCACCTCAATGTTGGCTCTCTAGTGTAAACTTTTTTTAAAAAAAAAAGTCCCGAGGGCATCATATGCAACCCGCTGTTGGTTAAGAATTGCGTCGGCGCCCATATTACGCTTGCCCTATCCCGATGAACTGTTTGGCATTCGAACAGATGCAACCAACAAGAGTATAGGCTGTGTGCTAGTCTAGTACGGATAAAAATGATGAAAGATTTCCCATCGCATATACAAGTCGGAAATTACTAGACGCGAAAAAAGAACTACGCTGTGATTGAGCAAGAGGCACTCGCAATAATTTAGGGAGTTCAAAAGTTTACAATTTTATTAGTAAGGAAAGAGTTTGTATTAGAAACTGACCATAAACCCTTGTCTTACCTCCGAGATGTAAAAAAAAACAATAATGGTCGTCTACTGCGCTGGAGTTTGTTTTTACAAGAATTTTAATTTAGGATCCTGTATATTAAAGGCTCTGATTAATGTACGGCCTATACCTTAAGCAGGAATCCATTGAATTCCTCTACGAACTGATCCTGATTGAGAGTAAAGTTTTGTAATTTTTTTAAGATTGTTTTTTTTTCAGACTTATGCTCAGGCAATATTTCCATTAAGTTTAAAGGAACATGTAGCTTTATTTATTTATTTTTTTTGTATAGTAGACTGATTGTGCTAACTTTATATTGATATTGTTTCGAGGCAGGAGAGCCTCTTTCTTAAATGTATTTGCTGATAATTTGATTATTGTCGATTCTTTCTTTGTAATAATAATCCTTATACATATGTACTCTCCATTTCCTCTATGTGGATTTTTTGTTTTGCTTTTAATTTAGTGCCATCTTTTCTTATTTTTTCTGTTTTGTTGTTTCGAAATTACGATGTATACTCCCTTTTTTGTCATTATTGGAAGATACATCTTTCCGGAAGTTCCATCTTGAGGGTAAAGGCTATTTCTAAGATGAGAAAGATGGTAATAAGATATAAAAAGAGAAAGACGAATAGGGCGAAAAGAACCCGCGATCGGCTTCTTTTTGAGGTAAATTCCGTTTGGTAAGACGCCCTATAGCGAGCCTAATTGTAACAAAGAGAGGTTCCGCGAGATGGCTTAAAGGTTTAAATTCACTCAGGCGCCTCATTAGACATAAAGTATAATCCACTTCCTGCGGTTCCGTATGAATAGTTAAGCATTGGTCTGGGTAAAATTAGTATTTTGCCGAAGATGACGCGAGGCAGAAGAATTCTTGCCCTCGGCCTCTATTAGCCCAAGAGCCTTAAGACAAGAAAATTAAATATAAAGAAATAAGAACTGGGAACGAGGAGACTCGCACACTGTTGTATTCGACTCAGCTTCTCCTGGGTGAAGTACTCACTCGATCCCTCCTTTTGAGGCTAGCATTGCTTGGTAGAAGACACGTTTTATTCTCCTTCATAACTTTAAGCAGGCCGAGTACTAATCGGCCAAGTGCAAACCTAACCGTGCCGTTGAAAAGCAATCGAGATCAATAGTCATACAAACCCTACCTAAGCCTTTATCCCGGGTACAAAAATCCTCGGGCGGCAGATCCACACGGAATAGTAGTTTCCCATTTGTTGGTCGTATACGTTTGTGTATATGTGCTTACGGCTCCTGACTAGAGCTGACATGTGTAAACCTTTTACCCATTTAGTTCTTTTATATTTCTATGTTGTATCCATTATTCTATTTTTGTTTGTACAATCGGAAAGATTATATTGTTTCATCCAGTTTGGTATCCAGAACCTCCTAGTCAGTTGATTTAATTCGGGCAAAGAAAATAGTCACTCTTACTCAATTTAGTGCAACTCACGTTTAAAGTGAATCATTCAGGTCAAGGCAAATCTCAGAGTGTCCTCTGGGCCGTCCACGTTACCTTCCGAGTCAAAGGGAGCAAGAGGACGTCATGAAAACTAACATGACCTACAATATATATATATATATATATATATATATATATATATATATATATATATATATATATATATATATATACCTTTATTATATTATTTTCACTTGTAGTTGTCTTTCAGAATTAACTGAATAAAGTTCGCAAATACTCGGAAGCAGATTACTCTTTTTCCTGCGGGACATTGCATATATATATATATATATATATATATATATATATATATATATATATATATATATAGTTCGCAGGATGTAGGATATGACGAAAAACAGGGAGTTCATTTAGTTACTAGATTGTACAACGTTTAGGGGAAATATTTCCCCCATCTTCTGTTACTGGAAAATTTACAAAAGTCATGAAAGACTAATATTATACGTCAATATTTTCAACTTTCAAAAAAAATTGAAAAAATCTGGGGTTGTCTTAGATAGATCAGACTTCTAATATGAGCGGGGGGTGGGGCAAGAGTAGAAATGTTGTTTCAAAGTTAAATAATTCAATGGATCATGAAATTTAACAATAATAAATGTAAATAACACTGGAAAAAGGTTTAGGGGAAAAAACACTAAGCTTTTACATCCAAGTGTTAAATAAAGACTGGTGCGGAAAACGTCAGGGGTGTAGGAAGAAAGAAAAATTTCAGGAGGTTGGTTTATTTTAGAGAAGAAGTAGTGGGTGGGAAGAAGAGTCAGAATTCAAGGTGGGAGAAAATTCCTGAATACGTAAGGATAATGGGTCAGAGATGGTCTTAAGGATTTTGAAATCTCCAATGGATATATCGGCTTTACATTGGATATAATGTAGCCGAACAGGTGAAAATTCCTTCCCTGAAAGAACATTTCCGTTCCTGTGGCTGAATCCCATATGAGAACAGAATCTCGCCTTCAGCGAGCGCACCGTGCTTCCTATGTAATTCCCTAAATTTTACCCGGTGCAAGTAAATTTGTAATTGACGAAACACTTGGCTTCTGGCAGGATTCTGTCTTTACAGTTAAATTCATGTCCAAGGAGTGATAATTTTAAAAAACCACCTTAAATTTAGTATGATAAATAAATTTCTTTAATATTGTTGTCATTTCTCTAAAGAAATTAATTTATCATAGCGAATTTAAGATCATTTTTAAAAGTAATCACTCCTTGGACATTATTTTAATTGTAAACAGAATCTTGCCAGAAGCCAGATGATTATTTTTTAAAATGATATTAAATTTGGTATGATAAATAAATTTCTTTTATATTGTTGTTATTTCTCTAAATAAATAACAACAATATTAATCAAATTAATTTATCATACCGAATTTAAGATCATTTAAAAAAATTAATCATCTCCTTCATTCAAATTAGACGTTAAGGCCCAGCTGCCTCCCGATTTAAAGAATCAACTGCACCAGTTACTGAGTCACTTTGGAGACGTGATTTCCGAGGTTTGCGGTTGTGCTGCTCAGTTCGAGCATGCTATTATTTTAACTACCCTGCAGCTTATTCGTTCTAAGCCGTACCCTCTGCACATCTACTTAAAAAGTTATTAAATTGTTAAATTTGAAGATTATAGTAGCTTCCCAATCTAATTACTGCTCCCCTACTGTGTTGGTAAAGAAGTCACAGGGGTCATATAGGTTGTGCTTCGACTTTCAAAAACTTAATTCAGTGCCCTTGTTCGACCGAAACTTCCATCTCTTTGAAGAGGCCAATTACATTACCGAATCGGACCTATGTAAGGCTTATTATAAAATTCCCCTTAAAGAAGGTGTAAAGAGATACACGGCTTTCTTCACAGACAAAGACTTAATGCAGTTTTGCCCTCTCCCGTTCGGCTTGGTGACGACCTGCAGTAATTACAACCGCATGATGCAAAGAATATTAAACGGGTTGGCCTACGTGACTTTTTATTTAGATAACATTTACGTTGGAACTCTCGAGTGGGATCATTACGTGATCGCCCTCCAAGCCCTGCTACATCGTCTGCGCGAGCACGGACTCACAATCGTCGCGAGCAAGTGCCATTTTGCTTATAGTATGATTGACTACCTTGGCTTTTACATTGGGAACAACCGATTAACCCCCCAGGAGGACAAATTCCGCGCCATTGTGGAAATGATCCGTCCATCCAATAAGAGGCAACTGAGATCCTTCATGGGATCGGCTTCTTTCGACCGCTGCTTTATCCCCCATTTCGATTCTCTCTTTGCCCCTTTGTGTAACTTGCTGAAAAAGAAGTCCCCGGAACACCTTGTCTGGTCCCCATTAGCTCTCTCTCCTTTCGAAGAGCTGAAAAGAAAATTAGCTTCCATCCCTATCCTCCGGCTTCCTAACCCTAAGAAGACGTTTGGTATTAGAACTGATGGCAGCAATGAAGGGTTAGGTATACCGATGATGGCGATAGTTACCCCGTCGCCTACGCTAGCCGTAAGCTTCTCCCGCGCGATAAAAATTAAGTTGTCACATTGGCAATACAAAAGTTTAGAATGTATTTATTAGGTAAAGAGTTTCTTGTCGAGACGGATCCTAAGCCCCTTGCATATTTGCGGAATTTAAAAAGTAACAACGGTCGCTATATGTGCTGGAGATTTTACCTCCAGGAAAATCAATTTAAAATTAATTTTATAAAATAATCCAAGAATTGTGTTGCGGATAGCCTGATTATGAACCCTTTAGAGCCCACCCAAACTAATCTAAGATAAATTTTGTACTTATAACTCTTATATTTAATTATTGTTCCTCTCTTTAAAATGTATATATTCGGACAATAAGTTTCTCTGTTCACAAATCAAAAACAATCCTGTAACACCTGGTATCGTTCGGATCAATTAACTCCCTGTATTTTATATTTCACTTTTGTCCGTTTTCGTATTGTGTTTCTTTTAATATTTTGTGCGTATATTTTTTCTGTAGCTCTAGGTCGTTACCTATCTTAGGTGATCAACCACGGTTTGAACTAATGTTTGTTCTTGTAGCCCTTGTGTTCTTTTCGAATTCATTTATTCCTTGTGTTCAAGAAAAATATTCCCGAGCCAGCAAAGTGCGACACGTTCAAGATCAGGTATCTCTCAATTGTCCCTCTCCCCTTAAGATCCGAAAAATTTGAGACTTTTAATACTCATCCAGCGGTTGTCAGATGTTACTTTTTTTAAAGTAACATCTTGCGAATGAAGGAGTTGTCGATAATGAAGGCTCCTTGCCGCCATGTGTCGACTCGAAAACACGAGGTCAGTCCACGTAAACGAGGACCTTAGGAACAGTCAGAATGTAAAACTGCTTTCTACGATAAGCGAAAGATTGGAATTTCAAAGGCGCTCTTCTGTCGCCACCCTCTGCGTTATCAAGAAACCCCCGCGGAAGTACTTCCCATCGCTTAAGCGCCGTGTTGGCTCGTGAAGATATTCTCCCAAGCCAAACCTTGGCGAAGTCAGCAACGGTTCTGGTTGGGCCCTATATATTGTTGGTTCCAATTGGGCATCTACAGTATAAGCGTGCCTTTTACAACGAAACACGTCATTCTCGATCGCACTCCATTTCTCTACGATCCGAAGGCTAGAATTATACCAAAGGATCTGAGATCCAGTCAATTGGCCCATCCTTGGTTTCAGTACATTTCGTTTGGCACAAATACTCCCTCCAGCTCGTGATACTACTAGAGGTTAACGTCCCCGTGATAAAGTCCCTCGAATAACAATCCGATCTCCGTTTCATCTCGTAAAGCTTTGAACCCAAGCTAGGCTGAGATGCATCATCTGTGGCTATCTTGCCAGTCATCCCTGTTTGCGTATGTATAGAGGCTTGTATCGCCTCGTGCTAACCCCCCACCACCAGTAGAGCTCGTACCGAGTGGCTCTGTAAGTTCAGTTGTTTTATACATCGGGTATCCATTGCCATTTTTCTATTTAATCTATTTATTGTTTATAACTGAAAATATATTTTCAAGTATATTTTGTTCCTACTTTTTCATATTCTTCAAAGCCAACAGCCTTCATTAGTTTAATATTGGCCAACTAAAATGAATCGTTTTGTATTTAAATCTTTTGCACTTTTCCAGGAAAGTTGGATCGCAACTACTGCCATTTCTATCCACCCCCATCTCTGTCGTGACTAAAATTTGAGTGAAGGTCACTCGTTGACCTTGAGCGTTCACGCATATCGAGTAGAAGTGACGTATATGTCATTCTAGAAAACAAGGGTATAAAGGTACCTAAATAAAATTATTCATTTCTTACTACAAATCCGTCCCACCACATTGCACAATGTTTAAATTTTATAATTACCAATTCTTTTTTTCTTTATGATGTGATAGAAATACGAGGGGCAGTCAATAAGTTTTGCAATTCTGTTATAAGGAAACAAGTTATGAGGAAAAGTGTTTTATTATTTTTCAATATGACTACCCTCGACTTTAATGCACTTGCGTCCTTTGTCCCTGAGGCTTCGAATTTATGACAAGCAGAAATCTCTCGACTGCTGTTCAATCCAATCCTGGACGGCGAGCTGGACATCTTGATCGTCCCCAAACCGGCGTCCACGCAGTGCAACCTTGAGCTGGCAGGATGAAAAGTAGTCGCTAGGGGCCAGACCTGGACTCTAGGGGGGATAGTTGAGCTCCTCGAATCCGCACTTGCGCTGGGAAGCTTTTGCAACTCTGGCCTTGTGGACTTTGACGACGTTAAAGTCGATCATGGTGCGTGAGGTTTCTAGGGGCCCAACGGGCAGAGACCTTGGTCATGGCCAAATTGTCGTGGATGATGTTGATAACACTTCCATGTGATATTCCAAGTTCTCGCTAGATTTCTTCGACCTTGATCCGTCGATTTCCGATGATCATCCTCCCCACACAGGCCACATTGTCTTCGTTGGTCACGTCTGACAGGCGTCCTGGACGGGGGTCAACTTCAAGGGACTCACGACCATGACGGAACTCCAAATTCCAGCAAACAATGGTTGCATATGAAGAGGCAATGTCGGTGTACACTGCAATCATGCGTTCATGGATCTCTTTTGCATTCTTGCCTTTCTTGGTCAAAAAATTGTTCACTGAGCGGTGCTCAACCTTCTTCATTGTTGAAAAATTTGTGACTGACGATCTGCGATCAGCTACTTCTCCTTAAATAGACAAGGCAGGAGCGTGCGGCTGCAGGTCCTGAATTGTCATAACTTGTCCTAACACCGCCACAAACAGCCATCTTCCTTCCTCTGTTTTCCCTACCGATTCGCAAAACTTATTGACGCCCCTCGTAGTGGTGGAGCAAATTCCTGATTAATAAATATTTCCCCTACTAACTACATCTTATAGTGACTTTGAATTCCAGATTGCAATATCCCTGTGTACAACCACCGAATGTAACCCTGAGCATCGTTGCAACACAAAATTGTGTGTGTGTTCCATACACTATTAATCTTCCCTAAACGCGATCATAGGATCACATGCCTCAGTGACGGTAGCTCCTCTTCCCGGTAAAATTTCTATGACAATTTTAAAAGTTAGAACATCACATTTAAATCTATTTTTCGCTTATCTTAAGGCTTCACCAGAATTTACAGCCGCTTAAGAGCTACGGAAAGGGCAAAAAATGCGTCACCTTGGCTAAGCGATTGTGTTGTCAACATGCGTTTTGTTCTTTATTTACATGTATTCACTGTCGGAGGAAAAATTAACTGCGAACACAGTGTAAAGAAAAAGATATATCTTGCTATAACTGCTACACACTAAGGGTGTATTGTAAGGCGTGATAAAGTGTACTCCTACTAAATGTGGGTAGAAGCTTATTTAGTGAAGGATGAATGACTTGAAAGGAGTAAAACGTACAGTCTTGCAAAACCAAAATTAACCCTCTAAAATTCCATGGCAAAAAAATTAAAGTGTGTATTCTTTCTTAATTTCACAGGTGATAAAACACAGTTTTATGTAAATATATATTAAACATTTAGTCAGTCTTAGGTTTAGACAGTTAAATTCTCTCCATAACATAATAGTTGTGAAAAGTTGAATGATGCTTTCCAACTCGAGCGTCCAAATAAAATTCTAGCACATGAGACTTATGTAAAGAGAAACCAAAATGTTACAAAATAAATAAATTCGTATAAATCGCCATCATTGATATTTCCCGAAAAACTAAAAGCACTAATCGAAAAAGTTTAACGCCCAACTTTCTTCTAAGGATAAAAGGTCGGACACAAATAAGCGCTATTCACAAATACCAACTCTCTCCTTCTCCTACACGTCCTATTAAACACAAGATTACCAATAAATCTTTCTCTTCATGTCCATTGGGTGGTATGCAGTATATCATATCGTCCACAAAGATCATTAATAAGCTTAAAAACACCCATAAAATAACAAGATATAGGGACATAATTTATTTTTCTCTTTTTGATGCAACTTAGATTTTTGCGTCATCTTAGAGACTCGTGTTTCTAATTATTTTATGATTTCACCAAATTGGAGTGGAATGAAGGATACGAGTAAGACAACTCTCACTCTTATTCCAATAAGAGTAGTGTGTATTATATGGCTAGAAAGGTTAAAAGTTATAAAATATGAAAATTAAAGTACTACTTAGATCACCATTAGGAGAATTGTGGATCGTAAGATATATCTTTAAAAAGTAGGAAACTTTACTCTTGATGTGTGAGCAACAGTTAGCAAACGACGAAGACAACTTAGCCATAAATAAAAGTCGCCCACAGAATTAAAAAAATATCATAAATCTGTCATTTCAGAGGCGTTAAATAAGAAAACATTAAAACGAAAATTACTTTAGTTGTACTTATATGTACATATACACAAAAAACATGTTTATTCTTAAAATATTTCTGTCATTTATCTCACCTTCGATGGACTACACATACTTCACTTACTTACTACTAACTTTTCTACTTGGGATAAGGCTCTTCCTTTATTGTTTATTGAGGTTACATTTAGGAGAGTTGTGCATTTGCTTAATGCCATTAGTGTCCTCTGATGGCAATTAGGTGATGTACTCCTTACTATTTTTTCTCATTTAATAACACAATACATATGACCACGTTTGTTTGCTCATTTTATTATATAAATTTGTAAAGAAACAGCTTGAATTCAAGAGATCCAATAATTTGCGCATGCAAAACTTCAAAATATAAAGTAAACATGGCAAAACTGAATATTCGGCATACATTAAGTATAGCTAAAGATTTGAATCCTTACCTTCAAGGGGATGTTTTTATCCTTAATATAATTTTTCCGGGAACCTCCTTGGCTCACTATTACGGCTTGGCATTTGCTAGTGCCGTGAGTTTGAATGTTTTATAAAATACAGAAGTTTCCATTTTTAAACAGTCAAATTGTTTGGCATTATGAAACGACGAGTAACTAAATGATCTTTACGAATATTTTACCCTGATTCATAGCTCAAGAGGAAAATCTATAGTACATTCGTTATTTACCAGGGCCTGCTGCTCCTGTTAACATAGTTGGCATTACTCACTTCGCAGATGACCTTTGCAGAGCCGACTCCTATCTGCTGACGTCATAGCATCTCCCTTTACGAAAACATATCCTCCGGAACAACTTCATTACTGTATATACAGCACTAACACGCGTCCTGTGAGGTCATTACGTTAACGTGCTATAACTCAAGCTTACCACTACACCGCTTGCTATCTGCCCTTCATCCACTCCACTGGGGACTCTTTCTTCCACACAATATCAGCGTAGTTTTCTTTCCTATCTCCCTGTTGCTGTCATTAATGTTAAGCCATGGACACGCTGTTTTCGCTGACGATACCCTATGAAAGAATTTTATCTTTGTTTTATTCAGCCTTTGTCATCGGCCTGGGTAAAATTACGCGTCTTTACTTTAATTGCAGTTTCACACTTTAACTTCTTTCTTGCGCAGAATACTAGAATTCATCTTGAAAAAATGTACTTTGTTTGTGTATTTTAATTCTAGTAAACCTATTATCAATTTTTTGTAGCACCTGATAAGGTTATCCACTATATGCTCTCGAGGCGCCTCTTGATGCTTTCCTTGAAGTCCGTTGCATACCTTGTTTATCCATTGACATTTCTGCTCGTACTCTTCAATTTATACTTCTCGCTCTCGTCATTATTCCCCAAATGAGTTCGCATTTTGTCAAATTAATTATTCGCCGAGTTAATTACACTGTCAGTAACAAGAAAAAAAACATAGATCTCATATGCATTTCTTTATGAAGGTTGAATGTGCTGAATTGGGATTTAAGAACAAAAAATTGCCATTA
Organism: Ceratothoa steindachneri; assembly: GCA_963969495.1. Taxonomy (NCBI): domain Eukaryota; kingdom Metazoa; phylum Arthropoda; class Malacostraca; order Isopoda; family Cymothoidae; genus Ceratothoa; species Ceratothoa steindachneri. The sequence continues at coordinate 66,010,041 of OZ018322.1, read as the reverse complement.
CGTAAGATTTTTTTGGAAAATTCCGATTCAATAATTATGCAATTGATACCGATTTCCACGATACCTTAAATGTGTTTCGCTCCCAAATTAAGATTAAATGTGTCCATTGTAATTAATTGCGGGATATATAATGAATCAACATGTTTTTTTAGAATTTTAAAATATATTAACCTACATTTTAGTATTTACTTCTTCGTTTGTTAGACGTCTCAGTTGTGTGACGCTTCAGGTTCCAGGAGAGGCAGCCCGCATAGCAGGGCTCCATTTTCCCTTATACCTGTTTTCCATTGACGCTATAATTTGATGGAACCTCTCTCCATGTGTATCAGTCACATCTCCTGCATTCTTTGGAAAGAATAACAGATGAAAGTGTAGAAAGTTTATCCCTGGTGATAGATTGCATCCGAGATATGGGTAGCACTTGATTAGGTTCTGCACTATATGCTCTCGAGGCGGCCTCTTGGGGCTTTCCCAGAATCTGAAAGCCTACGAATATTCTTCTTTAAACTTGGCATCACTTATTATGGGAAAGATTAATTTGAGGTAATGGAAACATGGCTTATTATGTTGCAGTACTTTGGTAAATTGCTTCATTAGGCCTAGTTTTATATTCAATTGACAGCTCATAAAGTTTCTTCTTCAAATGTAGGGTCAACTGTCTCTTGTATTCTCTTAATGTAAGTAATCTAGATATATGACAGAAACTGTCTACAGATTTTTTGCATTCTCTAGACATTTTAGCTCGGTGTCTTGTAAAGACAAAACACTGGAGTATGTGAAAAAGTACAAAAATAGTAATAACAACAAATGTTAAATAAAACGTAAATATAGGACACATTTTTGTTAGTTACAAAATTATCAAGTGTTACGTAATAATAACTAGGGATTTGAACCCATATAACTAAAAAAATATAGAGTATACTTTCATAAATTCCATAGGCTAGGTTTTCAAACACCTTGGAAATATACCATTAAAATGATATCAAAATCTGTTTATAACTTTTAGATTTGTCAGTTTCGTCCCAGTTTATGAGATCAATATCGAATTTTTTGAATAACATTTATTCTTCGAAATTACCAACCTTAAATATACCACAAAATAAAAGATATTTTGTGCTGCCTGAACTTGCTACATTAAACAAAACTGCCCGCGCCCAATTTTCTACATTATTAAAAAAAAAGATTTATGTACACATTGAGTTTACTATCGTTTTTGTCAAGAAATTTAAATTAGGAATGTTCACAAGGGTAAGGATAGACTCTCGCCCGAAAGCAGAAGCATGGTGGTATATAACTGAAATTGACATGTGTGTAACCAAAGGAAATACATAGGAAGCACAGGGCGCTCCTTACCAGCCAGAGTCTGTTCACATCTAGGGATTAGCCTTAGAACATGTAGGCCCCTTTGTAAAACAGAAATTTCAGCAATTCGTGAACACAGGCATCGAGTGTAAAGTTCAAGTATCTATTAATAATTTTTAAATATTTGGTTCTGCCCCAGCCTCTACATCTCTGAGGATATTGGAATCACTGTTTATTAAGCAATTCAATCCTTCTGTCAATAGTTAATTATGTTCCTTCCCACTTTCATTTGCGTAATTCAACCAACCAATAATTTGCTTAGCAACGCAAACCAATTTAACTTCGTTACTAATTCTCTTTACTTTCTCAGTTTTCTTCGATTCTTCATTCTGTACGGTGACCTTTATATACAGGTAAATTAAGTGGGGTTCATTTAATCATTTTCTTTTTGTTTAGTGTTTTCTTTAGTTTTAATTTCAAACCTCAAATTTAGTTTTAAATTTTTATATCTCCTATACAAATCCCTGTTTTGTTTTATAGTGCCTCGAAGATGGGCGTGTATAGCCCGAAACATCGGAATATATGAATCCAGTTTCAATTGTATTTACTTACTTCCTAAGCCTATATTATATATATATATATATATATATATATATATATATATATATATATATATATATATATATATAAATATAGATCGATATATATATATATATATATATATATATATATATGCAGATACGCCCAAAAGGAAAAGTAAAAAACGATTCCGAGCGCTATCGTCTTTATCCTTAAAGACCTTTTCAAGGAATGAACAGGAGCCAGGACATACATTAACTTAAATAGTAGAAGGAAGGGATTAGATAAGCCACCTATGAACCCAAATTAGCGGGTACAAAATCCTGAAACAACTATATTTTAGATTTTATGTATGTAGTGATAATAGGGTCTAGCATGAACAAACCAGAGCTAAGGTTGAAATTTGGGAACGCATTAATGGAGACACATTCTAATATATTTCTAGAAATATAATTACTACATTTTATGACTAGTTTGGCATTATTCAAGTTAATGCTATCCTTAAGATTGTACATATGTACATATGTTCATGCTAGATTCCATTATTACTATATACATAAAATATAAAATAAAGTCGTTTCAGGATTTTGTGCCATCTAATTGGGGTTCAGAGGCAGGTAGTTTAATATCTCCTTCTATTATTTAAGGCAAAGTATCTGCTATCTGTTCATTCCTTGAAATGAAAAGCTCTTTAAGAATAAAGACCAAAGCGCTCGAAATCATTTTTTCTTTTCCTTTTTGAGTGTATCTGCATAATTTAACTGGAGTGCACTTTGTGAACTTCTTTCAATATATATATATATATATATATATATATATATATATATATATATATATATATATATATATATATATATATATATATATATATATAAGATCGCAAATAAACAAAATAGTAAAATGCCAGCCCTTCAATATGTTTAGGCCTACCCCCCCAGATTTGCCACAAGTAGGGGATTAGGGGAAAAAAAAGAAAAAAGAAAAAAGAGGGGATCTTGTGTTATGCTTACATGCATTTCTCTTATATTTTCTGCCCAGTGTCAGTTGAAAAAAGGTGTGAGATACACCGAAACTGTTCTAAATTAAATTGTCTTCGGAGAATGTGGTTTAATTCCTCATCTTTTCTTGCGGTATTGCATTAATTTTCATATATATATATATATATATATATATATATATATGGAATGACAAATATCACATTGTTGTGATGTATATCAGTGAAAGATAATGGCAAACCACAATATTTTAATCAAGTTATAGTTTTTATTTTTTCTAATTTAATCTCAATTTTAAGCTACCAGGCACAGAGAGTCTACCTCGCCCAAAGCATTAGCCCATCAAACCCAGTATCTCCCTAAGCTAGGAACCTCGAAGGAAATTTTATACTACATCTTCTCACCTGCTCACAATTTAAAGGCTCACTCTCCATGTCCCATACAAAGAGAGAGCAAATACAAGTTCTGCGGGTGATAAACACCACCATACGGATTTCACCATATTTGTTTTCTGCCTTTCAAAACAATTTTGAAGACAGAAAGAAAAATGCAGAAACCTTGTATTGTAGAATATATAATATGAATTTCAACCCTTTTTCTCCCAGCGTAATTTTTGTCTTCTCGTTTAGGGATTGCCTTCATTGTACCGCCCTCTACTCTCTTTGATTCTAATGTTCTTCTAATGTCCCTTTCTCTTGCCTCTCAAAAACTCCCCTTTCTTGTCTCATTGTTCCTTCGCGTCAAGTTTCTATTTTTCTTGTACTATATATATATTTGTGTGTGTGTGTGTGTGATAACTCTTATCAGTAAGAATTAAGACTGATCCATTAATCAGTGATTTTATCTTTTTTCTGGAAATTCGTCCGGCTCTTTACTAAATTATTTATATATCTGCTTAGATTTTTACGATAACTAATCTGGAGAGGAAGTTCTTTGTCTTTCCTTATCGAAGCTATTTTCTCCCCTCTTGATATCTTCAAAATCTTTTAAAAATATTTTCAGTTTGAAAGAAATTTTATAATCGCCTTATTTTTTTTTCTCATTTAATCTCCATTTTAGGGATTTTATTTGCATTTACTTTTAATTTATTTACTTTTAGTTATTCATATTTATTTCTTTGTACTAAAGTTTTTATTATACAAAAATCATTGTAAAGTGAAAATAAAGGGAACAGGTGAGATAAGCTGTGAAATGATTTAGAGATGGTGTGCTTCCTGAAAAGGCGTAGATGGTACGATAGGGGTAAATGACCCTGCTGTAACGGAAACCTGGGTGATTAGCACGCCATCCAAAGCCCAGTGGCCATTGAGAAACTGATGGTCTCTCTATCTTGAGGGGAATTTTGCACCACCTTGAATTTTCACACTATTATTTCAACGCCTGGATAGACCCAACAAAGGGAGAAAAAGGGCATTAAGCCTACTTAAATAGACAGATGGGATGCTAAGAAAAGAGAAATAGGTTCATATATCTGCAAGGTGGTTTCTGGTTTTAGATTGAGGTTTCTGCATCTCTCCAGCCAACATTTGATTTTAGGGTGAGGTTGAGATCAGGCCATTGGGGCATTTTGAGGCATGACGACTCAAGTTTTAAATGTTCTAGTAATATATATAGCTTTTTAATAGCAATTTTATATTAATTTATCAAGTTATATTATAAGACATTTAAATAAATATTAATATTTTATTAAAAAGAAATGCATAAGTTGAATAATTATGAGTACGTGTATCATTTTAATCAACTCCAACATGATGGATGAATACTGCTGAACTCGAACACGTGAAACTGTGGACAATTACATCCGTAAAAGGAAAGTGCAGAAACAATTTTTGATTAAAATATCCTAAAAAAAGTTCAAGATAAATGTTAATTATATTAAATTGCTTTATTTGCGAGATATCCATTTCAACAGTAAATGTGTTATATCCTTGAATGTTTATTTTTTATGCTTATTCAAAATAAAACTTTAAGCAGAATAAGCAGAACAGTGACAATGATAAATATATTTGGAAAACTGTGCATTGTGGATAAAATCTAATGTTAGATTCAGAATCAGCGATATTGTAGTACTCAATAAAATGCTTAATCATTTCAGAGCCAAATCCAATATTAACTAGTGCAATTAGTCTGGTAGTGTATACCCTATTTATGGCGCCCTGCAGTCGTTACCAGGGCAGTTTTAATGGTATACTACATTACTGTCATTTAAATATTTTTTCATTGTCAAAAAGTTGATTATAACTTTATTGCTTATGGAATAGCATTGTACTCAAAATGAAATTAAATATCTCTTATTTTGGAGGCGACTTTTATCTTCTCCTCTTTTATAATTTTTCTCTATTTTTTTGGATATTCTTTTGTATATTTCTCTCATTGAAAAATTGTATTTAATGACATTTTTCGTAAACGGCGATTAAATCTATAAATCATTATGAAATATTTTTTATTTTCTAGAGTACCAAAGTCGCAAAGCTTATTTCATGTACAAAATAGAGCAAAATATTCATGTTTACTATTTTATTTAAAATATTTATTCAATTTGCGATGTTCTCAATTTATGTTTAAAACTTTAATCACTATTTATTTGACTATTCTGGCTAATAATGAATTTTAACATGAAATTATGTACTAGAATCTATCATATATTGATAAAAAGTTTAGTTATTTCAATATGATTTGCTAAGAAAGTAATTAGCCTTCCCTACCTGGATGAAAAATTATTATATTCAAACCTAAATAAATATAGCAACCAAAAGGGTTCTTCGTAAACAATTTTCTAAGATATCATGCTTTTTGATCGCTAAATCGTTTATAAATGTACGAATATTTATGGAAATATATACAGTTTATGCAAAAGGAGGCCTGAAGGTGGCACACACGTTGAGGATGAAGTTCTTCCTCATGCTTACCCAATCACGTTTAACCGAGGACTTAAGCTCGTCAAAGTTAATATGGCGGAAATTGCAGGCCTTGTCCTCGACATGCACCAACACACTATTTTAGAGGTGATTGAGATCGTGCGACTTCGGCGGTAAAAATTCCTTCAAACCGAAGTTCATGTTCTACCCAAACCACTCTTGCATGCTTTTGTCCATGTCGGCAGGGGCAATCTCATGCCTAATAACGTAATACATCTTCTTTGTATTTTTTCGCAGCAAAATATAGACATAGGTGGCCAAACGTTCCTGTAATCACTTACGGCTTCGGTTAAGTGCGGAAAGAAGTTATTTTTAAGATAATAGCACTCTGAGTACGGTTCTATGTATAGTGATACTCTATTAAAAATAACTGCTTTCCACACCAAGACAAAACCGTAAATAATGACGAAAATGCCTAAAAACACCATTAAATTTTTTTTTACTAATAAAAGCAAAGCTTTTAGTTACTGATAGCCGCTATCGAACCGTGCTATGGGTTGCCATTATGGGGGAAAGTGCTCCGCCACTCTCATACCTTCGCTCATGGACCGGAAAGAAGTGGTACATACTTTGAAAGCCTAGGAAAACAGAATACACAAAAAAACGCAAGACACAAACATCACGAACGCTTGACAAACGGACTTTGGCCCTACAATCGAAATCAGTGCTGCTATAAATTCTTGCATCCAGGTTTTCCAATGTGGCAATTAAGTTTAAATTTAATGTTGTTAATTTCTGGTCAGATCAGAAGAAGGTAGGGCGGATTTATTTTAATTTCAATATTAACCCCCATCAATGCGTAGTATCTAAAAAAATATGTACTTTCCGCGCCCAAACGCAACCCTATAGGAGGAATGGAATGCCTAAAAAGACCATTAGTACTTTTTTAATAAGTTTAGAATATATATAGGCTTTATTACATGAATAATTGTTAATAATTATTGGACGTTTTCTTTGTTTGTGTTATATAGCACCAGATAGAAGGCCATTTGTATTTACATTCATTTCACCATCCTTACTATCGATCTTAAACTTTCCATTGTCTGTCGTTTATATCTTATATCTTTCAATTCTCCAGGTCCACACAAGTACTTTATTTGTATCTATATAAAATAAGTTGTTTGTATCTGCGAGAAGCATATAGCAGTTTTTATACTCGCGAATTTTCTAAGCATTTTTAAACATTCGCTCCTTGGCTAATATTTCATGCAGGAGAATTGTTCCTTGTTCATTTAATTCATTCACGAACTCATGCTTTCTTAAAACACATAAAATCAACTTTTTATTTACGAATTTTTTAGACTAGGTCAATGATAGCGCTCTCTGTTTGGCCTTGGAAGATAAGATTTATTATGATTTTCATTATTTTCAACAAATACATAATTATTTCATCTTTGTATTTACGTCCATCATTTTATTTCGGACTGTTTTAGAGTTACTCCTTTCCAAACTTAGCTTTTATTTTCCCTTGGGAAGCTTTAGAGGTTGTTCTTCTTTTATATAGAATTTAACCAAATGAATTGTAATGCCATCGGTGGAAAGCTGAAATTCCAATGATTAATTAAATGAATATAATGGAAAAAAGTGGAGGGGTTTAACCAAAGAAAAAACTCTGTTCAAAGAAAGTGCAAAACAAGGAAGGGGTGTCTTTAATCTAGTGTTTATGTATGTAGAAACGAATCTGATTTCAACGAAATGTTTCCTTCCTATTTTCCAGTAATCCATTAGACTGTATTTTAACTCTGGAATTTTACTGGAATATTTATTCCCTTTAAAAAAAATTCCTAGCCAAAAATTCTCTAAGAACATGTTTCGGGATATGGATATAGTCATGGTATCATAAGAACCTATTTTAACTTTGAAATTTAACAAAAAAAAAAAATCGTCGAATGAAAAAGGTAAGTATAACTAATGAATCTTTAGAATTTAAAACAAAAAAGATTTGCAAATTGTGAAGTTGAGGAAAAATAAGTATGATTATGGAAATTAATAAAAGAAAAAGATTTATATATCATGTGTATTTCAGATTTTTTTAAAAATTTAGGCATGGCTGTTTTTTATTTTGTTTTTCATATAATCGAAGCTTTTAGCAAAGTTATTTTCCATTTTATTCAGTAACTTGCTTTTATGACTAGAAAATAAACATCGATCGGAAAAAAAGATAAAACAAATGGTGTACGTAACTCTACATTTATAGCCCTCATATCACGCTTAAGGTAGGTACAGGCCCTACTTGATTGATCAGTTTGTAAAATTCGTGTAAAAGTATCTTTGTGGATTTATCCCAATTCAACTTTGGCCACCACCTCAATGGTCCCTATTTGGTAGGATACAGGAGTATATTTTACGTATATTAAAGGTTTTAAAGAAAATTTTCAAAATATTTCGGGGAAAATCTTATATATTTTGGGAGAATCATCCAGAATGACCCGCATCAGACAATATCTGTTCGTCTCCAGGGTAATATTATGTAGGAATATTTATCAAAAGAAGCAATATTTTACAAAAACTGAAGATTAAGTGACACATAGTTCTTCAATTATTTGTACCCCCTATCCTCAACGATACTACTAACCAGACAAGAGAATCATTGTTCGCATTAATTTTCTATATTTTTATGAGATTTACTGAAGAGAAGTTTACAAAAATCCATAAAATATAGGTAAGACATAGAAGCTCATAATTCTAATACCGGGTTTATAATTTGCCGACCCTCAATATATGTATGCTTAAATGCAAACTTCACATTACCCTTCCGCTAAGAGATTTACGGGTCTACCATGGGCAACCTGCACCAACTGAAACCTACGTGACTGTATTTCTCTCCAATCCATTACGGGATTTCGATCTTCTAATCATTTTCACTTCCTCTATTATAATCACTTTCTTTCCAGTTCACTTCTGATAAATTCTCGACGAATTTTTTTCCATTCGTGTTTGTTTAAAAAAGATATATTGAAACAAAAGTCCGCGCCGAGTTATAAATTGGAGACGTCGTATCAAAGGTTGTCCGCAGTTTCCAATCTCTTCTTATACCAAATACTGTGGGATAAAGAGTTCCATTGTCCTTCTGCATTTTGGCATCTATAGGGAGAAGCCAGAGAGAACACAACGTTTCTTATACGTCTTTATGCCCCGCGCAAAAATGACATCGTTGATTTAAATGAATTAATTTGAGTGAATTTTGCTTCAACCTAACCACATGATATCATTTTTTTTAAATGATCACTTAATTAATAAACACAGGCTATCTGTATTTGGAAGTGGAAGAGGTAAGGTGATAGATAGATATATGAAAGGTTGTTTTTTTTAGGAGGGGAGAGGGGGAGAAAAGTGAATACGTATGATGAGTGATGAATATAGAATATATGCCAGGAGTTGTTCTAATTAGTCTGTCTTCTATATTATTTGAAAGGTTCTGCTAGGTTAGAACTTTTACAGGTACGTAGGTTCTAATTATTAAATTTATACAGGTATATATATTAAATATATATATATATATATATATATATATATATATATTAGCATCTATATGTTGCTTCTTATTCATGTTTTCTTCGACTATTATTCTTAATAGTTTATTTAAGGCTCCTATGCTTGGTATTTTTGTCTACTGCTTGGGTATACTTGTCTTGATTCATTTTCTACTTTGGATTATGATTTTATAATTTTTATAATTTTGTTTCAATTCATGGTTGACTGACATGACTACACTTTGCTTTCATGTTATACTTTTGAAAATTTAAAGGCCTTTCCCTAACATCATAGAATAAAAGAATATTTAAATAATACTGTCGTGGTATGGCAATTATATATATATATATATATATATATATATATATATATATATATATATATATATATATATATATATATATATATATATACCGGGTGTCCCAGAAAAAGTTAACCGTAATTTAAATTAGTATAACTCAAAAACTATTGCATATTTTGGAGTCCTGCAAAAAAAATTATTTAACAACTATTTATCTGTCGATCCTGGAAATTCATTAAATTCCCTTTTATGATATTGATACACTAATGGGTTCAGTGGAGGCTATCAAAATTATGTTTGCACAAGGAAGTAAAATAATGAAACGAAGCCTAGGCTACCGGGCACTTTCAAGGGAAGTATAGTGAGCCTAGGTAGCCTAGGTCACTGTGCTATTCTTCAAGCAAAGACTAGGCCATTTTACAGTGGTTTTACAGCCACGCTATCGTATTCTTTCGCTATTATTGTTTACTAAGCAAATCAAAGCGTTTCTGTAAAAAAGTTTACTTCCATAGAACCTTTTTAATCATGCAGTTAAAAAAAGATCAATGCGTATTTGCAGTCACAAACTTTATTAACACTGGAAGTATTAAACAAGTACAAGATTTATTTTAACAACGTTTTCCAGGTAGGCACCCACCAAGCATGCCCACAACTTGAAAAAATGTTCGCAAATACCAACATAAAGGAACCTGCTTAAATCTAAATAAAGGTCATTTGGGTCGTATGAGAACCATAAGAACCAACATAAAATATCGAAAATGCTCAGATGACACTTCTCCCAAGTCCACATGTATCAGTCAGAAAGAATGGGTTACTATTGTCAAAGTCATCATTTAACAGCATTATTAAACATGACTTAAAATGGCATCCATATAAGATGCATACATTCAAGATAGCAGCTTCTTGAAACTGATTTTCCTCGTCGTAGACAATTTGTCGAATGGCTTCACAATAAACCTGCTCGTTTCTTGAAAAACATTGTGATTGGTGACGAGGCAGCCTTTTGCAAGAATGGAAAGATAAATAGACATCACATTCTGCAATATGAGCTGGTGAATTCCCCCTCCCCAAGCATTCAACTTTGAAACACGTATTTGTCAGCAGAAAGTGTCTCTGTGGATCGGACTTTGTGGCGATGGCTATCTTGTCGGCTCATTGTAGTACGAGAATAACTTGAAAGGTGCTGCCTACCTGAGCATGATTAACCAAAGGATCTTCCCGGAACTCCGCCCAATTTACTGCTATTAATACAATAGACTTTGGTTGATTCAGGACTGCGCACCAGCTCATAGACAGCTTGCTGTAAGAACAAAACTAAGAGAAACGTTTGACAACCGCATTGTCGTGCTAAATCATGCAATTGAATGGCCCCCCAATATCCCCTGACTTACAACCGTGCGATTATTTCTTTTGGGGATATCTAAAGAATAAATCTATTCTGATCCTCAACAAAGCATCAACCAGTTAAAAGATAGTATCACACGTGAAGTCAATAGACTTAAGGAAAATCACAAGTCAAAAAAGTTGTTCAATAAATGCGATCAAAGGCGCAACTGTGCTTGGAAAGAAATTGAGAACATGTGGGAGGAAACGATGTTTAGAAAATTAAAAAAATGAATTTGTATTACTCATATGAAGAGGTATTTTTGTTAAAAATGGATTTAAATATATTTGTTGATTTTAAACTTTGAAGTTTCATTATTTTACTTCCTTGCGCAAACATAATTTTGATAGCTTCCACCAAACCCATTAGTGTATCAATATCGTAAAAGGGAATATAATGAAATTGCCAGAATCGACAGATAGCTAGTTTTTAAATTTTTTTGTTTTGTAAGACTCAAAAATCTCTAATAGATTTTGAGTTATACTAATTCAAAGTACGGTTAACTTTTTTCTGGGACACCTTGGATTTATATATATATATTTAAGGACAATTTACACGTTATTAGCTTGCCTTGACCAGTTGGGGAAGGGATAATGAAAACGGGGGAGAAATTCTTCCCCTATTGTGTGGGTAATAATTATTAAAAATAAGAGAGTGCAGATTGGGTTACAGGCTGAATGATGGACAAGAGTCTTTCAAGGTTATTTAAAGAATGCTACAAAAATATAGTTTAATAACAAAAAAGAAATAATAAATATACCTACACAAAACAGGTTTAAGTGAGATACGTGATCAAATAAATAACGAACACACTCAGTGTCAGCAAAGGGGCAAATCCAAGGGATTACAGCAATTAATTACCTGACTCAGATCAGAGTCTTAAAAAGGGGTTACACTAAGCCGAAAGGCAAATAATAACAATTGGCTTAGGAAGATCGGATTATATCGAAAGGAATGTAACTCAGGGAGGCGAGCATGCAACAAGTAAATATGTTTGGCCTCAGAATTCTCGAAGGGCGGGAAGGTACTGGTTCTAACCCAGGAGTCTGATGAAGGGAAACTGGTTTTCTCTCAGGGTTCTCGATGAGGGAGTACTGGCCTTAATTCATGGAAGAACGGCCGTGGTAAGGAGCAGCCAATTGACTTGGACAACGTCTACAGCGGAGAGATTCTAGCCATCGGTACCCAAATAGGCCACGGAGGATCCGACTCGAGAAGCTAATGTGTCTTCGTGAGCGGGCGTGCTGTACTGCCTTGCCAGCGAGAACCTCCGGTTATATAGGTAGTCGGCGTGCAGCGAAATTGCCTTGGGCCATGGCGTTCTCTCCTGGGATTTGAAGTCGCTGGCCTTCAAAGGAGCCAGTGTAATATCCTTTCGGGTTATTTCTAGCGTCACGAGTATGGGAGTATAGTTTAAATCGCACTGGGCGCGATAAATAGGCCTCGTAAGATAAACACAGATGGTCTGATAAAGCCATATTCACCCGATTACTTCCTTGCTTCTCACGCTTTTTGTTCGAAGGTTAAGGCCTCGTGGCTCTTCTAAGGGTTCAAGGTGGACCTCCAGATCCTAATAGACACTATTTCTCCACAAATACTTTTAATACTTGTTTTCAAATTACCCAGCCAATTGGCAGGTAAATAATAGCATATCCTTCCCACAATTCATTTATTAGCCAAACAAAATTTATAAATCATAATTTACCACATTATATTACTCATTGGTCTAATTAAACATGAGGAAATTTGAACAATAAAAACAAAAACTGTCCATATACATTTTAAAAATATATAATAATGAGATATTTCTATCAATAATTGTAGTATTTTATATATAGTAAAGATCTATTTATGTACAGTAGAAATAGAGGTGTATTATATGTATGTACCTAAGTTTTTACGTATGAAAAACCTATGAAAGGTGTTCATAAAAATAAACATCCTATAGAAACTGAAATAAATATCAATGCACCTTCTGTTGAAGCTGGGGGGCGGGGCCGCGGAATAGGGAATTTGTCTGAGTAAATATTGGGGATATAGTTCATTCAGATGAACAAATTCTTGATGAGCAAGTTAGAAATAACGCGCTATTTTGTAATGAATTGAAAACTCAATATTTCATTGAAGGATTGGCACGTCATTCATAATTTTAAAGATTTTATTGATGACGGCATTAAAGGCCAAGAGCATTTGTCCAATTTTAGGAAATTGCTTTTGAGTGGAAACGTGTAAATTAGTAACTGGATCTCCTCATTTATTCATGAAATCATATGAATGACAAATTATGTACACTAGCCTTTTACTTCAATAACATAGACACGTTTCAACAGCAGCGATAGATTTGTTTACAGTTATCTTCGTCAGCTCGACATTGAATATTAATGGGAGCAACCTAGATTTGATTTATTAGAGATAAGATATTTAACAAAATTCTGTTTAAATTTGCGCGTTCATTCAGGATGACGGTCCTCTAAGAGCTCACGTTTTCTCCTAAATAAATTGAATGGGCATAGTTCCAATAGCAATCATAACATAGAACAACATTACCACTCATCATAACAATATTGATTATGCAATTAATATTCAAAAAAAGGTGAGCAACACTTTGAAATTTTCTGATTTCTTTAAACTATGATAAAACTTTCGTAAATAATTAAAAAAAAACATAAATTATTAAAAGTTCCCTAAATGATTTTCGTAATTGCTAAAGTTGTTAGGATAGTTTTGGTTGTTGCACACTCAAACCGCTATGAATGCGATCGAATTAATAGGAACATTCATTCAACTTGTTCAACAATTAGTGTTCACATGAGGGCAGCTGATCTTTAAATTTTGACGAAAATATTTTAAAAAATTCCGGCTCTCTTTTGTCGCGTTATTACTGACCGAATTAATTCTTGGAAAGAGAAGTAAACAGATCAATTGTCGAACTGTTTCTAACTCTGAGAATACACCATACTTTTTAATTTAAGACTGTAGCTAATCATGAATTCAATAAGGAAGGCCAATATGGCTTCAGGCTAATTAATTCAGTAAAAAAAACATGCATTAATAACATGCATTGTAACACATTTTTTATTCTTGGCCACTAAATGTTACTTTCCAACTTTCTTTATTAATAATCTGTTAATAGAAAATAGTCAGTATTTGTTTTAAACTAGGCTTTTGTGGCTGGTAGGATGAAATGTTTACTAAAAATAGGCTAATGAACGCTTTTTCTCGCTTTCCGTTGGAATTTAAAAGAGTTTCCTGTTTTTTCCAGCAAATGTAACTTCTCATAAAGTTGTCATTGTATACTCATTTGGTATCATGTTTCAAAGTTCATTTATATCGATGGAAGCGCTCTCCTTGCTCATATGAATATGCTCCCTTATTCACGTTGTACGTTTCTAGAAAGGTATAAGGTATGTGCACCTTGAGGCACATCTGCAGTCTAAGGCCATAGATCTTCATTAAGTTCTTAACCAGTTACACATGAATGTCAGCCTTGTGGTTGCTCTAAAAGCCCTTAAACACAGAAACAGAACAGTTTGAGGATTCTTTTTCCTCTCTAGTATGATCTTCAAGGAATTCTGAACACACTTTGATTTTCCTGATTTGTATTCCAACAGCTTTCACTTTTGCCTCAGAGAGTTTGGGAAAGAATTAACCCATTTCTTGAAGCCTGTAGAATCTTTGTTATGTGTTCTGACAAACTCATTTATTAGCCCTAGTTTTAAATGCATTGGAGGTAACAAAACAATTAGAGGGTCTATCAATTGCTCTTGTTTGACAGTAAGACGTCTAAAAGAAAACTGAGTCCGATGTAATCAGTTCTTCTTGTGATAATGTGAGGTGTTCTCCCTACAATTCCAAAGACAGAGATGTTATGGAAACTTAGTAAAACCTCACTTGAGACCCATCAAAAATAACAACAAGGACAACAAGGAAAGAAGGTACCCTAGGAGACCTTACGGTCCATTCAAAGAGGGTACCTTTGGACTAGCAATCGAGCAGGCACAAGGCTGCTCAATTGTTTTGCATCCCTAAACGGCCACTTTTCAAGACCTTGTCTAGTCTTGACTTGAACTGGTCAACAGATTCACTGTCGACAACTTCCATTGGAAGTGCGTTCCACATACCGCAGATACTGTAAGTGAAAAAATTTCCACACATATTGCGGTAGTAACGCTTCAGTTCAAGTTTGAAGCCGTGATTGCGCGTTCTGTTCTCACTCAGTGTGAAAATATCCCGGTAGTCAACATTTTTGAAACCTCAAAGTATTTTAAAAACTTCAATGAGCTGACCACGCAGTCTACGGGTTTCCAACGAGAACAGATCTAATTCCCTTAGTCTATCCTCATAACTTTAAAGGCGGATAGAAGGAATCAGCTTGGGGGCCCTGGCTTGTACGCGTTCCAATCTCTTGATGTCCTTTCGCAATGAAGGACTCCAAAATTGTACGGCATACCCAGGTGCGGTCGGAAAAGTAAGTTGTACAGGCACAGTACAATCTCCTGGTTCCGATAACCACTCTGGCGCTTAATATAGCCTAGCATCCTTCGGGCCTTTTTCTCCGCCTCAATGCACTGTTTCGAGAACTTGAGGTCACTAGTGATTGTTACACCCAAGTCCTTTTCAGTGTCGGTGGATTCAATAGCAGTGCCCTTAAGGATATACTAAGATTGGAGGTTTCTGTGGCCGATATGCATTACTTTGCATTTCCCCACGTTAAAAAGCATTTGCCACGTGTCCGACCACTTCCGAATCTTCCCAAGATCTTCCTGCAGGCGGGCAGTATTTCCATCCTTTGCAAGGTTCATACCATTCTTGGTATCGTCGGCAAATTTGGAAATCTTGGCAACCATGTCACCGTCCATGTCGTTGACGTAGATGATGAATAGTAGTGGTCCCAGGACAGAACCTTGAGGCCCCCCCTAGTAACGGGCACCCACTCAGAAGACTGTCCATTTACCACCACCCGTTGCCGTCTGCCACTTAGCCAGTTCTCGATCCAGCTTGCTACCTTTCCGTCTATGCCAAGAGCTCGCACTTTCCGGAGAAGGCGGCGTTGTGGTACCTTATCAAAGGCTTTCTGAAAGTCTAGGTAGACCACATCCACCGCCTTGTCCCGATCGTGCTCACTGAAAACGAAGTGGAAGAATTCTACAAGGTTCGTCAGGCATGACCGTTGCCTTCGGAAGCCGTGCTGGGAACTCCTAAGTAGCAGGTTTGACTCTAAATACGACGTCACTTTGTCCACCATGATGCTTTCCATGAGTTTACCGACTATCGAAGTCAGACTGATAGGTCGGTAGGTTGACGGTTGGTTACGATCTCCTTTCTTGAAGATTGGAGTCACCTCCGCCTCACGCCAGTCTCTAGGAACGCATTTGGTCCTGATTGACATGTTGAAGATTGCGCTCAGGTGTCGTGACACTTGATCGCGCACTTCTTTTAACACTTTAGGTAGAAAGCCGCCGGGCCAGGTGACTTATTCGTCATTAGGTCACTGATCTTCTTTTTGATTTCAACTTCGGTGAAGTCCATATCCTCCAGCTTTTCCCCCAAGTATGAATCCGTCGGCTGGGGGATGGGACCACATTCTTCAGTAAACACTGAAGAGAAGTAGTCGTTGAGGAGGTTAGCATTTTCTGCATCTGAGTGCTTTAATGTCTCCTCCTCATTCCTTAAAGGGCCAATCGTTCGACGGATTGGTTTACGGCTGTTTACATATCCAAAGAACTCCTTGGGATTCTCTTTACAGAGTCTGGCCACTTGGAGTTCCTCAGACCGCTTAGCCGCCCTTATGCTGGACTTCACTCTCCTGGCTAGCCTCCGGTATTCGTCAAAGTTACCCGAGATCCTTGATTGCCGGTACATAGTTGTCTTTTCCCTAAGCAGTTGTCCGATTTCTCGATTAAACCACTTAGGTTTAACAGAAGACAGATGGGGGCATTTCAAGGGATAAAACGCGATTGAAGACTCATGAAAGTGGTTTTGAAACTATTCCACGACTCTTTAACGGCATCGCAGACTTCTAGCCTCACATCAGTTAGTCCAGCTCGAAGGCTTGCAAAGTCTGCTCTTCTTAAGTCAAGTTTTTTTAATTGACTGGCAACAGACCTTACCTTCGAGATCTTGACGCTAAATCTAACTAGCTAGTGATCACTGCCCCCGAGCTCTTCGCCTACAGAGATATCCTCAACGATATCATCCTCAGAGGTGAAGACCAAGTCACGGATATTGTCTCCTCTCGTCGGTTCTCTGACCCATTGAATGAGGAACTCGTTGTTGGCGAACTCCAGGAGTAGCACGCTCTCGATACAGGCTGCTCTGGTTTCCCAGTCAACTTGGCTGTTGAAATCGCCCATAACGATGCACACTCTGCCTTGAATCAGCTCACCCAGCAGCTGGTACAGTTCCGTGTCCTTCTTAACCGGTTGGTAAGGGGGTCTGTAAAGCACCAGGGTCCTGTATCTGACAGGACCGATCTCTAGGTCAACGCCTAGGAGCTCGCGGTCGGATATAACGTTGGAGTTCGTGGATTTGATTGTATACTTGACATACAACATTACACCGCCACCCTCTCTCTCTGGCCTATCTTTGTGGAAGAGTTGATAGCCAGGAACCGTGAATTCACCTTCAAAGTCTCGATTTGAGGTTTTTATCCACGATTCTGTTATGGCTACCATTTCGGGTTCTTCCGTCGCTACGGGCCACGGAGCTCAGAAAACTTGTTCCTGATTGACCTCGCATTGAACAGAAGAACTTTCAGAGAGTCCCTTAATGTAGGACTCCCTAGACCCTTTTGTGTCCCGGCTTCTTGTTTATCGTGGTGGCACCATTTTTGACAACCTCCGAGAATGTTGTTTGGGGAGTGACTTGGGCGTACGTCCGCCTTTCCAATGGGCCGGACACTCCTTTGGGTGCGCTCCACGACATCCTGGATGACGTTGGCTAGGAACGCCTTGCCCTTAAAGGTGAGGTGCACCCCGTCCCTTTGGTAGAGGTCTTTCCTACCATAGAATACGGCGTACGGGTCCACAAAAAAGACACCCTCAGCCGTACAGAGGTCTGCAAGGCGCCTGTTTAGCGACATGTTTCTTAAGTGGGCAGTCTGGCTTGGACGTCACCTCGGGAGCATCCCCACCACGACGCGTCTGCGGGTTTTCAATCCACAGTCGTCGACAGCGCCCATAACTGTCCTCATAATCTCACCTGTAGGGCCTACCCTACCTCCTCTGAGGTAGAGGTCGTTGCCACTTACCATAAGGGCAACGACTGAAGTCTCTGAAATCTGAGACTTCTCGGCCTCAGCTCTTACCTGCTTATTCCCAAAACCTGGGATGCAGCTCACCTTAACGCTTGTGCGAAGGCGGGCCGCTAGCAGGGGCTTCAGACCCCGTGCTTGATAATCACCAATAAGGGTGACTCTTGCACATTTGTCTGCGGACGACTTAGTGTTTCCTTTCGGAGGTGACTTGCCGCTTTCCTCTTGTATCTCTATATTTTTTTCTTCTTCTTCTTCTTGACTTCCTTTGTTATCTCTTCGTTTGTTTTTCGTTTCTCTTCTTCTGCTTCTACTTTCTCTTCTTTTGTTTCCAGTTTCTTTTCTTCTCTTTCTACTTTCTCTTCTTCTCCTTTTACTTTCTTTTCTTCTCTTTCGACTTTCTCTTCTTCTATTTCTACTTTCTCTTCTTTCTTCTTTCTTTTCTTCTTTTTGGCTCGTTGAGGAAGCCCTTCAGCAGAAGAAATCGGCTGTTGGACGTCGGGAGCCTTCGTGCCTGAGCATCTGCATCTCTCTGTTTTTAAGAGTTGAACTTCCCTTTTAAGGAGGGAGTTCTCCTCTCTAAGGTGAGCGATGCTCTCGCCCAGGCGCTTCTCGAGTTCGCAGAAGTCACAGACACTGACGCCATCTGTGAGTTCCTTGCAACTCCTTCCCCCGAAGTCTTTACTCCATCTGTAGACTTTGCATATTTTGCAGGTTAGCTTTCGAAACGGAGGACTATTCTTCTTCGCCATCTTACAAAAATCTCGGACCATTCGCATTAAAAAAGGGGTTTTTGGTTGTGATTTTCTCTCGCACTAATCACATCCGCATATTTCCAGGAGGTTTTCGGTCGTTTGGCGAACAGAAACCATTTGATCAAGCACACCAACCCTAAGGTCTTCCCTGGGCCGGACGTCCCCAATCGTGCCGCAGCTCCCAATTGAGCAGCACGAGAGCCCCAGTGAACTGGTTTTCTGATTTTTCGACAGGGGTGCTTGAGGTGTAACTGTCTTCCTACTAAGCCCTACTAATCAATTAAAAACGGCCAGACTTGAGGCAAATAGTAAAGCTAAGTGCCCACGACTTTATCCGAGATCTTTAGCTGATCTGGCAACCAGCAAGGCACAAAAGCTCTCTCTCCAAAGATCAGTTGAGCCTTTATTCACCAAGTAGCGGTCACAGGGAGCTGGTCAGGCAATTATACGTTAGGAGAAAGCTTCTAAGAGGTACCTAGCATTTCTCCATTAATCGTACCCCAAACGCCTAAGATCCCTTCAATTTCAGTCTCTAGTAACCTATGAGTGCTCCAAGGCGTTATTTAAAGAGGTTCCAAAGCCTCTCTTCTCACGCGGCCTAAGGGAGTTGGTGATGCCCTCATTAATAAACAACTTATGTGTAATAGAGATGAAGGGTTTTTTTATTGGGTTTTTGTTTTGATTTTTTGACAGTTGAAGAGAGTTGGTGGAACTAAGTACTAACAGAATCGAAGAGGTTGGTAGGGGGATGCAAGGAGACGCATCAAAGAAGTGGTAGAGAAGTTTGACAACCATTAGTCTGGATACTACTACAGCTACCTTACTGGCATGGGTGACCCTACCGGACTAAAAGTCCCCCACCTTAGCTAGCTTAACTCAGGCAGATCACGCAAGCTCTCTCACTTCCCAGCAATACTCCTTATAATTCAAAGATTGTCGTAGTATCTTAAAACTGGTGTAGTTCTACTTGTGATATAATTATTCGTTTTATGGAGCAGAATAACTTAAATTCTTTTTGAGGAGCTGTCACTCATTTAAATTTCATGTAATTTCAATTGCATCACAAGTACCAACTACATCTGTTGAGTAGCATAGCCCAGCTTGATAGGTAAAGATTCTTGAAAAATGAGAATGTCGTTTCCATTGGCTTTCAGGTGCACGACTTCATCCAGCAAATCCAGATCTTTGACCCTGGAAATAAATAAATCAAGAGTTGAATTTGACAAGTTAAGATCTCTGAAAAGATCATTGAGGCAGAGTATGAATTGATCTTAGCAGCATTATCTTTGACACTGTAGTCTACATCTTCACTGATCATTTCAGCTTCCGAATTGTCGCTTTCTTTTGAGGGTGGCTTATTGTTTTCTGCAGTGGTAGATAAAGGGAGATCAACTGTATTTAGTACTGGTGAAATGGAGAATGTAAGATCGGGATAGAACATCGCAGGTGCATTTTTGCCACATCGGAGTTTGAAAGGGTCCACCATTCAGAACTAGCAGTTGCTTGAATAATCAGTTGGTTCACGCCATATCCTGCAAATTCCAAACATCATGGCTCTTCTTTCCCCTCTATACCTTCGTATAAAATTAAAAATATATTCTTTATTATTATGTTGGCTTACAAAAAAATATAACACAGTCCTGTTTCCTCAATCAGGTCAAGTGTTTTGCAACAACCATCATTTTTTAAATATTTTTATATCTTATATTCATAAAGTCATTTTCAAAGGTCAAAATATAAATAAAATTGTGAAATAGAACACCTTTTGTAATATAATTGCTATAACTTGCAATAATTTACAATGAAAACTAGGAAAATAAAAAAGAAGCATTATTTAGAAAAAAAAACCAGATGATTTCAGAGATTTTCTTTTGTGTTTATCTACTGGCGAGTCTCTTTTTAAACATAAACAATAGTCTGCTAGCATATTAATATTCCGTTTTGCCTGGTATCTTTCCTTCATGCATTTACTTTCCTAATGTAGCCTTTTCCCTTGTTCTTAATTGTAATCTTCACAATTCACTGGAATTAGACAAGATGTGATATTAAAAAGTTGAGTTTTACATACATTCTCACTCCTAAGATTTGAAAGTTTCGTATTAAATCTTCTACAATGATTTCTTACTCTGAAATTCTATGATTCCGATAAAATTTAGAAAATGCTTTAAATGATTGCCATGCATTTTTTCCTGTGTCACTCATGACTTCTGTGAAACCAGCGTCTTTCATTAGCATCCTTGTTTGAGGAGCATCAAAAATACTTGCAGTTAATATTGCATCAGTTAGTTTAAGAATATGTTTTGCTCCTAAAAGAAATGCTTAACATTCTTTCTTTAATTCTTTTACAAAACTTCTAATTAATCCCAATTTTATGTGAAGGGGCGGAAGTAACATTTTATTAGGATTGACTATGTGTTGATATATCATATTATAGGAACTAGGATTAAAAGCCTGTCTAGATGGCCATTCCGTTCGCTCATAGTGCTGATCCTTGACTCTACACTTCGATAAACACATTGGAAAAGAACAACCTCTGACTTCCCCCCAAAAAAATTGATTGGGGATCACGTGCGATGATATCCCGCTATGGGCGGTGTCATTCTTGTTCTAACTTTCACAAAGTTTCGACTCCTGAGCACATTGGGGAAATATTTCCCAATCTTGCGAACTTGTCTGAAGCCCCCCCCCCTCCCTCCGGTGACGAGTCATGAAAGAGACGCTTTGTCTCGCCTTGCTGCTAATTGATCAATCGACTGCACCTCTGGATTAAGATGTCTGGAGCTTGTGACTTCTTGCTCTAAACTCCCCCCTTCCCCCTTAGAATCGGGCATACACATACTCGGGTTATTTTGTAGTTCGAGGAGTCCAGCCCGTACCTCAAGGCTGTCCTCATCGTCTCAAGTCTTAAATCTCGTGAACGTTCATCAGACAGCAAGAGTTCCTCCGCCGTGATTCTAGCCTAGTCAATTGGTAGCTTCTCTGATCGACAAACCTTTGAAGTTGCGCAAGAGTCTCCCTTCGTTCAATCGAACCGAAGAAAATCTCCATCGATTACCTTTGAGGAAAAGAAATTTCCTCTTCCCGGGGACTTACGAGAATTCCCACATTCCCCGTCGAACGTCATCTTTGAAGTTTGACTATCTCCATAGGAAGGTTGGTTCAGATCATGCCTCATCTGCCTCATTCGGACCCTGCCTCAATTGCCTCATGGGATCGTGCTTCATTGGATCGTTCGCCACTCGCCTCATCGCAAGAAGGTCTTTTCTTGAAGTCACCGACCGGTAAGACTGAAACCCCCTCCATTATTAGTATTGTCAAGTTTCCCCTTTTGATATGAGCCTAGTAACATTAATCAATTAATTCCATTAGAGAATCCCTCATCATAATAATTATCAAGAGATATTTTAATTTAAATAATTACATTTTGTCTATTATTATTCTTATATTTTTATCTTTGTAAATAAAATCATATTTTGTTATTTCATTCGAGTAAATCTCACCAACCAATTATGCACTCTGTCTGATTATTCTAATGCGTCGTTAATCCCTGTGAACAGTACTTCAACAGTTCGTGTTGCAGTAGATTATTAAGTCACCCCTCCCCCCAACAGAGAAAACAAGGATCTTTTGTATAGCCCTCTTGCACTCCTAGTATTAGAGACACAACCTGAATTTGAAAACTATTCTGAAATCGGAAGAAATGTAACAAATTTAATGTCATTGTAAAACCTTTATATAAGAGATGTCATTTTCTGTAATTTGAATCCAACGTATTTGAAAATGAGATTAATTTATATATAGTGAATGTTTTGATATAATTTAACTATATTGTTATAATGACAAATCTTTTTTTTAATAGATGGCATTTATATAGCATTTAGATCTCCACAAATTTTTATTCATGAATCCATTAAAGTTTTCAGGATTTTATAATTTGCAATTAATGAACAATGGGTGCAACTAGACAAATACTACACCATTTCTCATATGTAAAAACAGTCTCTAAACTTCTAGTTGATTAGTTTATAAAAAGTGTCCTGAAATAAAATGACTAGAGGGTGAAAATCACAGAGTAAACATACTTATAGGATCCATATACTAAAAAGATAACTTAAGATATTATTTTAGTTAAATCTACAATATTCAGTCAGTGAGGCAAAAATAAGAATCTGTTACATGATCTTTGTCTTCCTGCGAATGCATTGGTTTACCTAAAGGTATTGATTTGATTCTTCCTTTAGTCCATCTTCTTAGATTTTCAACACACGTATTGAAACAGAAATCAGGAGCAAAATTTTATCTTGATCCCCTATTTATTATCACAATATGCGTGATTACTTGCTTTCACAAATGACATTTAACATTTAAAGACATTTAACATTAATAACTCCAAAATAAATTCACACCAAGGAAATTATTTAAAATAAAATCATTTTAAAAATAGACAAGTGTAGATTTTTACTAAATTAATCATTGAAACTATATACACTAAAATAAATGAAAACCATAATTGTTATTGGAATAATAAAATATTTTATTGGTCTTTGACATTCAACTTTATATTTTTAACACCTTTAAGATTTTTCTAAATATAGGTTTTTTATTACGTCTAGGGGTAGGATTTGATAAAACCATATGTATCAAAATGACACATAGTAGGTAAAACATTTTGCATATTAATCATCAATCTGAAGGGTTAAGAAAAAAACAATTGATAGCGACCATATCAATGGCTATTATGAATCTAATTATGATAACCAATGCTAATGAGTTAAATACTGCTTTGTTTCTCACAGAGAGATGCGCTCTTTATCCACAAACATATTTATGACGTCATGCTACATTCAAAAAGTTCTAGAATTACTAAATATGATGCAATAAGATGATGCAAAGCATCATTATTGTTGCATGCTTTAGAAATAACATCAAATGATGATCAATATTGAAAATTATATGATCAGAGGCTATGCCTTTTCCCTATTCTAATCAATGTATTTTATTAAAGAGCACAAAAACCACTAAAAGTTCTACTTTTTAGAAAAAAAAGAGATAAAAATAATATTTAATTGGATAAGAAAAAACAAAGCCAGACTTGAATTCTGCACATTGAAATACATAAGAATAAGTAAAAAAAATTGACATAAAAAATGTAGCAGACCAGTGTAATAGCTTAAATACTTGTGACATTTAATATTCCAGAGAAGAATGAATTGCATTCGTATGGCAATTTCGCTGCGGAAACTTGAGTTATTCTGGATGGGGAGTTTGCTCGCAACGGTGTTGGCGAGGCAAAAAAGGAAGAATACTTGAAGAATATCTGAGAAATAAAATGTTTAGGGATATAGAAAAGAGTCAGAGAGGAAAACGAACAAGAATATCGCGCTCTGTGTGCGCTCGCAGGTGAATGAGTGCTGGGTATACCTAGCAATGTTGGAGTAAGACCAATCGTATTTTCAAGCAGATTGGAGATATTGCAGATCTATTTGGGTAATTTATCAAGTTTAGGAAATTGTCCGCCTCTGCTTGATTGGACAAAATTTTCCATTAAAATGGAAACTTGTGGCCTAACCTTGATAGGAATTGCTTCCATGCCAAATATTCTGTACTCCTGTTATCATCAAAAATTGTGTGCAAGATTGCTTTATGTGTTGTGTGATTATGTGCATGTAATCTCTATTTGGGAGGCCCTTGAAAACATAACAGAAGACATCATATATAGGTTAGTCATATTATGTGGAATTTATTTCAAATCGTTTAAAACATATTTAAACTGATCTTATTTTTAATTTTATTGGTTAACTTAGTTTATATACAAAAGGATTATAGTCGTTTAGCTTAGTATCAAATGCTTTGTTACCTTAAATTTATTAGCACTATACTACGACATTTAAAATCCAAATATGGTAAAATATTTCGGAAACAACCTTCCACACATTTCGTTCCTCCTAAATTCACTGTGATCCTTCCTTAGAAATCAATTTAAATGCAATTGCCAGGAAATGTAGTGATTGTTTCTAAGTTTTTTGTCCCAACTTTTTTTAATCTGAATAGAACTTGAATTATAGTAAAGCTGGGAACGACACTTTTGAAAATCATATTTACGTGATTTTCTTTTTCTCAAGTTTGAGGTATTTTGATTTGTCTATTTTATTACTTAACTTTAATTTGTATGTGATGTAGTTTGTGTTACTGTATTAGTTATTTCATATAAAAAGGGTTTTTTAATACTAATAGGTTGTCAAGAATAATTGAATGAAGCTCTGGAATAATCTGATCATTCATAAAACTGCACCGCCGGAACTGAAACGTCTGATCCGAGCACAAAATCTTTCATTAGGTGTGGAAGTATCTTTTAATCCACCATATCAACAGGATTTTGCTTGATGAAATTAACTTTTGGTAAAGTCACTACAGTAATAGTTAAATTCGAATGTTTTATATATGGAAGTGAATAAGGATATTCAATGATGCATTTATTTTTACTCCCAAAATTCTTTAGGATCGCTCCACTCCTGGCATAAACGATGGGATGGCATTGTCAATAATCATGGAATTGACCATGGTAGATAAATGCGTTATTTTTGTATATTAAATATGAATTTACTTTCCTTTAAAAATAATCGACATTAAGTTCTTGAGAACCAAATGAATTGTCAATATCATATAAAGAAAGAAAAGTCAATATTAATCAAAGTATGAACCTTTTGATTAAATAGCATATTTTTTCTATGCTACTTTATAACTTTTAATCACCAATTTAGTATAATTATAATTTATGTCTTCTAATTATTTAAATTCATCTTGTGAATATATAGTTCAAGGTATTTAAAAATATTGACCTTAGTGGCAGTAATGTCGGGTGAATATGGAGAAAAATGCAAAACTTCATATCCTACATCTTTAAACTTAGACAAGGCAGATAATGGTTGTGGGTCCTAGCCTTTTGAGGTTGGTTTTCGAACTTGCCTGCAGATTATAATATTACCGAGCTGAAAAGATGCTAAGGTTCACATGAGACCAGTGCTAAAGAGAAACGTGAGCTAGAGGAATATTAATTAAACACAATTTGGATTTTTCGTAAGATTTCATGTTAAATTCATATTTACCGATTTTATTCTTAAAAATATTAAATAAGATTTTTTAACTGTTTGCAACGGTAATTTGTTCCATACTTGATCAAATTTCTTGTTAACAAATTGAATCTCTTATTTTTGTTGCCGCTGGATTATATCTAACTCAAGAGACAAAGACTACTGTTTACTATTAAAGCCTTTTATTATTTTAAAGACTTTGTTTACTTTGTCTACACAAACAACGATTTCAGAGTGAAGGCATGTTAAGATCACGCAGTCTGCTTCGTGTGACTTATTTCTAAGCTAGGAATTGAAATTTTCACTCTACCTTGAACAGTGTCTAAGTTAGCTATGCACTTTTAATTATCAGGAGAACAACATAAAACTGGGCACTATAAATTAGATCTAAAAAGCGCCTTACTTATATAACGAGAGAATAATACAAAAAATTTAGCTATGTACCAAAGAATTCTGTGTATAGTTTTCTTTACATCTCATCTGACACATTTAACCCATTACCCTACACTATCCAAATCGCTTTGTATGTAAATTTAACAATTGCATACATATTTTTACTTTTCATACAATTTTCGATCATGACCAAACTTTTGGATTTTAAATTAATTTCGCTTAGTAAGAAATAAGGGATACCAGTGGAGAAAGAACGGAAATTTGAGGGACGCTACTAACGACTGGTGTGTAGCTCAAATATAATTCATTGATTAAAACACTCAGTCAACGGTAAGCTATCCAATTGCCCCTAACCCATGCGCTTTTATTTTTTGATAAAGGCATTCATGCCGTCCATAATCAGAGACATTTAAAAATTTTATATTAACTATTCAATACCAATAATGTGTCCAATTTATTAGCTTTTCGTGAAGAAAATAATCCAGCAACTAAATAAGATAAAAGCATTGACGCTAAAATTCAATACGTGGTTTTTCATTAATTATGTATTTGGTTTCAATACTCTTCGATTTTGTTTCTAATAATAGACTCAAATAGTTTTACCATAATAAACAAAGTGAAATGGGCCAAAAATCTTTAGGTAAAAATTTGGTTCATATTAATCTCTCCTTTCCCTAGGAACTTTACTTCAATGATTAAAAATAATGCCTAGAGCTCTTTTAAATTCAGCTTCCAATTGATTTAAATATTCTGGTTTCTTTGGTTTTCAATTAACTTAATATTCCAAAAAACCTAGTAACTATCGAGGTTAGTTACATTTGCAATAGCAAATACATTTTCGTGGCTTCTATGATGAAGATATTTAAAAACTTTTCATTGAATCCGTTAAATACACTAACCGGATCGTGAATAAGTGACGATTCTTCAAGGGGACTGATGCATTTTTTGATTTGTTTGCAATTATTTTCGTATTTTGAATGTTGGCTTCCCTTATACCACGGGTAATCCTTTTCTATTTTTCCTTTTAGCCCTGATTGAATTATGGGATAGGATAATGACGGTCACGGTTATTAACAGTATTACTACATTTTGTAATTTTACATCTTCGCTTCTCTTTCTGTATTATTCCTTAATTTAAAATTTTCAGCATCTTTTCAATATATTTGGTTGATTATCTCTCTCTGTAAAGAGAGAAACCATTAGTAATTACAAAATCTTATTCAATCTAATTCAATAAAAAAAAGTTTCGAATGACCATGGAAAATATTAAATTTATATATCTTAATGTTATAAATGGTTACTCAGATGTCATTAATAGTATTACGATTCTTTATATTAAAAGAAAAAATGTATTTATGATACCAGCCAATTTTTTGCAAACATTATATTTTTAACTAATCTATCAAGACAATCACTTTTAGATCCAAAACGCTGTATTCACGCTTAAACTCATTTACGCTTTTATAAAATCTCATTTAGTTTTTTCAACTAATGACCTTCATCATGTACCTTCAGCATAATAAATAACTCAATCCTTTATCAAGAAAGAACGGCTTTCCATAAAAATCGGGAACCAGCATTCTATATCGGTACTATATCCTTTGCTTTTCACTGTAGTTACCTTCATTGCGCAAGTAATTCACCTGAATTAGTCGAAAAACCTTTAATGAAATAAAAATCTCGAATCACGGAAATAATATTGTTTCCCATACCTGAATGATGCCTGACCCACAGGAAAACAATATTTTTCATCAGAGGGATGTTATGGAGTTCCATATGAAGACGGTTATTGTATCAACGGCAGTTTGTAGGAACCAGTCCTTGGAAAAATAAAATAAAATTATAAAATAAAGTATATTATGCAAAATTAGTCACACAGGTCCATTCGTATATAAACATATATAGCGCCGTTAGTGGAAGGTAAAATAAAACTGCCTGTTGCTTATAGCACCCTGGAGGACGCTCTAAGAAGCGGGTTGTTTCATTCATTGCTTTCCACTAACCGCGCTATCTATTATAAACAATTTTCAAATATATATATATATATATATATAAATATATATATATATATACATATATATATATAAGCCACTTCTCACTAAAAAAAATTGCGCAAATTCGACATATATGATTAGGAAACGGGGCAACATGCAGCTGAATGTTCTCGTATATACAAAGTTTGAAAATTTACCCTATAGCTTTGAAACACCCATATATATATATATATATATATATATATATATATATATATATATATATATATATATATATATATATATATATATATATCTTGCAATAACTGCAGCAGTATATTAAATTCAACAAAATGAAAAGTAAAGAGACAAACATCCTGCTTTTGAAACTGTAACAAACGGCTCCTCTTCAAGCCTACCGGGTATTTCAAAAGTTCTGTTACACTCATTACAACGCTCACAACAAAGGACACAATGATAGTTTTTATTCAGTTACACTATTTTCTATCATTTTCGAATATAGATATATGTTTACATTGTAAGATTAGTCAATGTGCACGCCCCTGGATGGCAAACATGCAATCTATGCGAGACCTGAAGGTCAACACATGTTGTGGACGAATACTCTATTATGCTTGCCCCCACGGGATTGAAGAAAGAATTCAGATCTTTGACGTTGCTGTGATGGACCTTGCAAACCTTGCACTCAGCAAGCACTTAAATGCTGTACTCGCAGGGATTAAGGTCGAGCGACTGCACTCGCCAAAATTCCTTCGACCAAATTTCATGTTTGACGTTATTCACGCATATGGTTAGTGAGCGGATGCCTTCCCACGTACCTCAAGCACTTGCCGCCTCCATCATATGCCGATTGACACCGTGGTCAGTGAGACGTTCTTCATCTTCTTGAGCGCAGTTATTTTTAGCTTCGGATCACGTTCGAAGCCCCTTCTCAGAGCAAAACGGTTGACAACTTGAGGTCTTCCTGAAGGAGGTCGATCTTTGACGTCTTCACAGTTCTTGAGCTTATACCAGAATCTGTGGCCGATTATTTGGCTGACGTTAAGCCGTTTTGCGATGTAGAACTTTCGTGGCGCGCACTCAAGATATAAGTGATATTCTGAAAAACCCGGTATTTAATCGAACATGAACGAAAGGAGAAAAATGATAACCCAATAATTCTTAGTAACCTATTATTATAAATATTTGAGTGTCGATTTTTGCCAAAGAATTAAATTTCAGACACAAATTAGGGCAGATAGGAAGACGTCCCCTAATTATTTATACTGAGATTGATCTTTAACATGTGCTAGAAAATCTAAATTCAAAATAAATTCAAATAATTTTACTGTCGAAAGAGAAAAATTTCAGGGGTGTTCTTTGATATAATTGTTAAGCGTTTCCATCATCAACCATCATTTAAAATATTCAGAAAACTTTCTGAATTTATAATATTTAGAAAACCTATTAAATCTTCTATGCCTTTTGTTTATTCTTAAAAATCAAAGGTGGGTGTATATCTTCGTTACTTAGAGCGCTACGCATTTGTAAGCACAGGGCTCATTAATCATTGTTTGTCCAATTTGAGTTTGAAAAAGTAATTCCTTTTAAACCATGTAAAATAAACCAATAGAAAGAGTTACAGTTACATAAATAAAGACGGACTGAGCATAAGCTTGAGGGATTCTTGAAGGTCCCTATCCTATTTCACAGGAAAATTCAGCTAAATTCTCGATAATATGCATACATACATAATTACTTCTTTCCATATTACTAATGAAAAATAACTAGAAAATAATTACTTCGTCGCGAAAGGTTGGCCTCTTTATTTATGCGTCCGACTACTCTGTGTGCCTTAAATTATACATAAATCAGACCGTGGATCTAAAACGCCGTATAACTAAGCATAAATATAATTTTAGTATGTACAGAGGTGTTTTATGGCCAATCACATATTCGAAAGGAGCATCTAATTGATTTTAATCGGTTTAAACCTATTAAAGTACGTTAAATACACAGACCTTGGTAAACATTTATAAGAATTTTATATCAATGACACATTAAATGATTATAAAGGTAACCTGAAGTTTGATATCAGTAGTTTTTAGGACACTTAAAAAAATCACTGATAAAAGGTGAATATCTTTGTCCTTGTTTGCTTCTGGTGAAACTGTCACTTTACTGCTACATGGGATGAATGAGAGATGAATTTATTGGAGAAATCATTAGTGAAATGAGTGCGTCGCTTCTTGCTGTTATTGGGTTATATCTCTTTCACCTTTCTGTCAGTTGTTTTCAGATTTTCGTTCAGATGGTTCTATTTTTATTGTATCTATGGCTTACTTTATTATTTGTTTTGTTGAATTCTATTTTATGGTATTCTCTTTAATATAAGCTCACCGGACAAAATATTAGTTACTTGTAACCATAGTAAGGGCCTCTTGCACGCCACTTTTCTCCATATCTTCATTTCACGGAGTTCCCTATGTAATGTTTTTTTTTTTTAAATGGGTGGTGAAGGAACAGAATTGACGTTTTGTAGCAATTCCTGCCTCGAACCAAATTGATTTGCAATTACAAGCCTGGAGATTTTAAGACTGTCCCTGTCTGTCAACAGCTTCTTCCATCAGTAATTCTGGCGAGTGTTTTACTCATTTTGGGAGTTCTGACATTGCTTGTAATTCTGGATGAGCGTACTCCTTGAAACAGTGCTGAATTAATTTACCTCCTTCACATGATAACCTTTGGCGTGGCCAAATACAATCACACCTTTTTGCCATTCCATGACGTCGCTTTTCCGGCTCATTTTAAGTGGAGCCGATTTGTTATTCACAGATCTTCCTTCCGTCCGCAACACAAATAAAGCCTAACTAACGTTTCGACGTAAACTAATCTACGTCTCTTGGCCGCCTAAGGTTCGTACATGCTTTAGTTGTTAAATTATGTTTTTTACTCCGTAAGTGACTAAGAAGACTTTCGTGTGGGAGCCTACGGCATATCCAGCAAGCTCTGTCAACGAAGATTGTTCTAAAAAAATTAGAATGATCCATCTCATATGTGCTAATTTTTTCTCCTGTTTTATTATTTTTCACAGGGAATAAACTTTTATCAGAATGCTTTTGAAATACAGAAAAAACAATAAACACGACTCCTTTTTTCTTATCTTAATTTACTCTAATAATTTTTTTGGGTTTTACTCGTGTTTAGTCGTCAGTAGCTATTTCCTCCAGGAAAAGATTAGAATTGAAAATCTATTTTAGAAATAACCTCGATGAAACCTTCGAATATAGGGAAAAATTCAAAAACTCCATTCCTAAATTTTTTAAAAATTCTGAACTTTACTATTTGTATAGTAATTATTTTTCTCTAGATAAATCAAAAACATTCGAGAAACATTGTTTTTTTTTTCAAAAAAATTCAACCCCTTTAACTCTTACATTATGAAAGGGTTAAGAAAAAGATTTCTTGGGCAGAATTTATTTCAAAATGAACCAAAATAAAGGGTTTCTGAGAATATTGAAATATTATATTGATAAATAAACGTACAATGGAGTGTCCTCATTTGAGGACAGCATGAGATAAAGGGCGAAAAATTGTTTGACATGAGAGGATATCCTGAGTTATAGAAATAAAATAACCTTCCTTTCCTTGCAGAATAATATATTCTAAAAAGAAACGAACTTCTAATTAATATAGATTTCCTTAATTTCTAAAGCAAATAATACCTTTAGAATGGAGTAAGTTCATGATTATCTATAATCCTTAGTAAAAATGCAGTATATTGCTAAAATGATTTGTGTAAAAATAATAATGAAGTGTTTTTATTGTACATCAAATTTTTTTAAACAAATAGACTCTTTCGGAATACACAACGGAATGTTACATTTAGAACAGACTGTTCGTGTTTTGCATTTGCTTCCTTCCAGTTTACATCTAGCAGCATATTCTGATTTAGTGTCTCCATGCCAATGTGCCACGTTATCATACCGTACAGCAACCACTGGAGGCAATATTGCGCTGATCAATGTTTCGTCAATCATTGTTCTCAGTGTTTGTGCTTATCTTGATACCGAAGAATCAAAGACTCAGCAATGTTGCATCTGAATTCCAGCAAATCCATCTGTTTTTTTGTATTCAAGCCAAGCATTGCATATTACCACATCAACAAAATAAAATGCTACATGCAAAGTCCGATTTTTGATCGAATATTCGTTATGTAGAGGGATACCAAGAAATCAATTTTGTCACCACATCTCATGTGCATGTGTTACTTGAGGACAGTTTATAGAGACATGCTGTTTTAATAATAAATCTCAACAATATGCCATTACTACTGAAAGTCTGCCAACAAATAAAGAGGCTGTCGTAGAATGGACTCTCAACGATATACCATATATAACTATTCGTTGAGGGAACTTATTAATTAACTTTAGAGTGCGTGGATGTCTGGCTGGCCGATATTATGTATCTTCGATATGCTTAAGAAGTGGAACTGAGCTCAAGGATAATAATATTGCAATCATTAATAAAATAGTTTTATTAATAATAACTATTAGCAACACACAAAATGGAAAATATTGACATAAACCGAGAATGGGAAGGGTCGTGGAGACTCGAGCTAATCCGAGGATTAAAAGATTTAAAAAGGTAAAACAAATAGAAAGTTTAAGGGAGGTGATGGTTCGCTTAACCATTTAAAGCACAGGATAAAATTGACAAAAGAATTAAATACTCAAAGGTAACGTTCGGCTTACGTAATTTATACTTGTTGTGCAGAGGAAGGCGGCGTGAAGGAATTTTCGGTCCGCTGGCGAGTTCCAGCCGAGGGGGGAGGGGAATTAAATGATCCTGACGTGGTGTCTTGGGAATGAAAACCGTTTCTCGACGAACGGCTTGAAGAACAATGGCTGTTCTACGTTGTTCTCTTCTGAACAACAGGGGGGGTGAGAACCGTCTCTTGTCTACGGGCTCAAGAACAATGGCTGTTCTAATGTTGTTCTCTTCTGAACAACAAGGGCGAAGGGTGAGAACCGTTTATTGGCGAACAGGCTCAAACGAACAATGGCTGTTCTACGTTGTTCTCATCTGAACAACAGGGAGGGGGGGAAGGAGAACCGTTTCTTGTCAACGGGCTCAAGAACAATGGCTGTTCTAATGTTGTTCTCTTCTGAACAACAAGGGGAAAAACTTGTGGACTCGGCGTCACGAAGGTTTGAACCTTAGCACTCGAGGGATATTGTCCTTCTTCTGGACAAGTGATGGTGGATCTCGAGGTCGAGGGCCCTTTGGTGCACAAGGTGAGACTGGACCGTAGTGATGTCTCGCGAAGAAAATCTGGATCTCTAATCTGATCTTAGTGGTAAAGTTTCCATCTAAATAGTCAAGACACCCCCTTGGGTAATCGGCATCAGGTTGGATGCACACTGGGGGACGATGGAGTGGGAGCTTCGAGGGAATGCACAGCCGAGCATAGGAACAATGCCTTATCTGCCCATAAGCCTAACTCAATCTGGCGAGGTCGGCGTATGGGGGCGAACGAGGGGAGGATAAACCTCCTTGTTTAAACATTGACTCAGGTGGCTGCGATAAGGCGCCAAGCTTCAAAGCGAAGATGCACGTGAGGAGCATCATGGTTTTAAATAACATGTGATAGTGGTTGAAATTAACGCGGCCTCAACCCGTTCTATCACACCCCTCCATTCCGGGGGAAGTTGTCACTTTGAAAAAAAAGAGAGAAGGGACAACGATAGAGCTCCGTTGTGGGGAACTCGTTTTTTTGTAATAACCGTACCTTCCTGCACCGAACTAGTATTACCTCAATACATATGATTATTTTGATCTTTTGATTATAAGGGAAAATAACCTTTAATACAGACTTAATAAAAAAAAAGGCATGGAACAAAGAAATGATATAAAATTAGTACATATGGGATAAAATAATTTATACGTAATTTAATGGGTACAAATATATACATACAAAAAAAAATAGACATTGAGCGTTACAAAATTCAAACATATACATTAACTAATTATATTACAAGAGAATCTAATTTAGGTCGTACAAGACGGTATATACCTACATGGAGATACTAATCCTATGAATACAATTACTCTACGCTATTCGGTAACGCATTCCTACTGAGTGCGTCAGCGACCTGGTTATCGGAACTTTTTATATAATTTATTTTAAATTGATACTCTTGCAAGAGTAAACTCCAGTGCCTGATTCAGCCGTTGGAGTGTCGCATATTGCTAATATAGGCTAACGGACGGTGGTCGGTTCCTATCTGAAATTCTTTTCCTATCAAGTACATTTTTAATTTGTCTATAACCCAGATAATTGATAGAGCTTCCTTCTCTATAGTGGCATATCTCTTTTTGCGTGGTAATAATTGGCGACTAGAATATGCAACTGGATGACTCGTTCCGTCATCCTCGTATTGAAGGAGTACACCTCCAATGCCCTCGTTGCTCGCATCAGTCTTAATCCCAAAGAATTTTTCCGGGTTGGACAACTTTAAAATGGGGGCAGAAGTGAGCTTACTCTTAAGCTGATTAAAATCGAAAATAGCCACATCATTTCAACGCAGACGATCGGAGGAATTCTTTTTTAAAAGGGAGCTGAGGGGCGCCGAAATTGCAGCGAAATTCGGAACGAATCGCCGATAGTACGAAGCTGATCCTAGCAACGATCTTAATTGCTTCTTTGTAATCAGGAGAGGCATGTCGGCGATTGCCCTAATCTTATCCTCTTGGGGACCTAACTTGCTTTGTCCTATTTTGAAAACCAAGTCTTTTATGGTTTCGTGAGCAAAAGGGCATTTGCTGGGGCCAATGGTGAGACCATTTTCGCGCAGTCTCTCGAAGAGAGCTAATAGGGTGGTTAAATGTAACTCCATTTGCGAGTAGTGACGTAGACATTATCGAAGTAAAAGGATACATTCGGAAGTCTATCTAACAACCTTCTCATGAGACGGTTATAGTTGCTACAAGCAGTGACGAGGCCAAAAGGAAGGCGCTTGAATTGTATAAGGCCTTTCTCCGTTGCAAAGGCGGTATATGCTTTCAACTCGGGCCGGAGGGGGATTTGATAACACGCCTTGCACAAATCGAGTTCTGAGATGAACTTGGCGTTTTTAAAAAGGTAGAGGTTTTGGTCTACCAACGGGATGGGCTAGGCGTCGAACACAGTTACTGAATTTAACTTCCGGAAGTCGATGCACATCCGATAAGAGCTATCAGGTTTCTTGACCATGACAATGGGGAACAATAACTAGAGGTGGAAGGTTCTATTATGTCTAAACTAATTAAATTATCAACTTCGGCGTTAAAGGCTTGGCGTAAATGAATCGGCATGGGATAGGGTTTTGAACGGACGGGTTCTAAGGTTGTTAATTTGATATCATGCTCGAAACTAGTAGCGCACCCAAGCTTCTCTAAAATAAGGTTGTCTAACTGACATAATAGTTCTTGTAGCTGACTCTTTTGATGTGGTGTCAGCTGCGCGTCGATATCCAGGTCAGAGGGTTCAAAAGGCTCGCCTGGTAGGGAAGAAAGAAGGTAATCGGCATCAGGTTGGATGCACACTGTCTGGATTACATTAAGGGACTCCGCGGAGTAATCCTCTTCAAGCGCCGATGTTTCGTTCAGTGCTACGAAGGTATCTCCATGGGCACGCCGGTGGTACTTTTTCAATAAGTTGACGTGATAGAGCTTATTGCCTGCTGGGGTACCAATGAGGTAATCTACCGGTCTTCGTACCTCGCGGACCGAGTACGGACCTTTCCATTGGCTCAGTAATTTATTACTGGCTGTGGGAAGGAGCAGGAGTACTTTATTACCGGGCTTAAATTTACGATCTTCGGACCTGATATCAAAATAGGTTTTGTATTTCTCTAAATTGACATCGGCATTTTCATAGGCGATGTTTGCGCATTTCTCGAGCCTCTGGTGTAGGTCCAAGACATAGGCGTAAGATGACTGGAGTTCTTGATCCAGTTGGGGCTTGATTAACAACTCTTTTAAAATACTGAGTGGCCCGCGTACATTAGGTCCATTAAGGAGCTCAAACGGGGTGAAGCCTAATGTACGGTGGGGAATTTCCCGATAGGCGAATAGGGCGACCGGGAGATATCGGTGCCATTCGCAGGGCTGCTCGGCACAGATCTTCTTAATAATGGATTTTAAATTTCCATTTAATTTCTCGCACATCCCGTTTGTCTGTGGCCGGAAGGGGGTGGTAGAAAGAGGCTTTACCATGAGCAGCTTCCCTACGTACTCCATTAACTCAGAGGTGAATTGTCGGCCTTTATCGGAGTGTATTTCCTTGGGGACGCCTACCCTTGAAAAGATGAAAATGAGGGCCTCGGCGCAAGAAATACTGTCGATTCGTCGAAGGGGGAAAGCCTCGGGAAAACGGGTAGCAAAGTCCCCTAAGGTGAAAATGTAGCTGTGCCTAAAGCTTCAGGGGGGGTGGATAGGGGCAACAAGGTCGATGGCCACTCTGGAGAAGGGTTCAGTAATGACTGGTCCCCTTTGTAAGGGAGCAGGTTTGACCCGCCCCTTAGCGGACTTCTTCTGGCAACATCGCACGATCGGCAATGCTTTAAGATGTCAGCGGCAGCACCTGGCCAATAAAAATATTTAAAAATGCACTGGCCCGTTTACTGTGACTAAAATGACCGTAAAAAATGCTGTCATGAGCTACTTTGAGCACTATAGGGACATGGGATCGTGGAAGGCATAGGACAGTAGTAACAGCGTTATTACTGTCCTCGGCGGATCGATAAAGTAAGCCACCTTGCTCCAGGTAACTGATGAGTTTGGGTCGACGGACAGTCTCCGTGTCCTGGTTTTGGGCCTTATCCCATAAGGGTGTTAGTGCTTCACACTCCTTTTATGCCGTCTTAAAGTCCTGGTTAAGGATCTCCGAGAATTCAGACGATATTTGGGTTATGAGGGGGACGGACTCCTGGGCTTCCTTCTTAGCTCGACCTCGACTAAGGGCGGCCTGGAACACAGGGTCGGAGCTTACTTGAGGGCTCTGTCTAATAAGTACAGAACAGAATTTTATGGGTGCTGAAATGACTTCAGCCCAGATATCATAATATTGACACTGCAGGTAACATCTAACGACGAGGAATCGGTTCGCCCACCCAAGGTAGTCATGTACCACCGCAAATTTTTCGTGGTTAGGGTCCACTGGGGGGAGGAGTTCGTCGGACACGATGAAACACGTACATCCTGTGTCCCTGAGGAGAGTCGATACTCGGCAGCCGTTCACGCTGCCCTCCTCAAATTTCAAAGTTCCCGTGAACTTTTATCAAAAATAAAATTTACCTGATGGCCTGACGGAGGGGGAGAAGTTGAGGTTGGGTCTGCACCACCGGGGGAGCCGGGGTGGCATTAATCTGGTGAACTTGGTGGGCTGGTCCGCTTTTAAGCCTAGAATTTTGGGGGCAATTCCAGCTCATGTGGTTTTCTACACCACAGGTGAAGCATATGATTGGTCGCTTCGGGAAGAGAGATGGAGAAGAAATCTTAACGGGTGTTTAGAGTCCCGTTGTTGGTTTTGGGGAATGAAGTTTTGGGGTTTTACGGGGCCCGGAAACTTCGTCAGCTTCCCTGGGAAGGGGCGCGAATCCTTCCTTCTTTCCTGGTTTAGGGGTTGGTGAGAAGTTCGATTCTCCTTTGGGTATAAATTATGGCTGGCGGAATAGATATCCGCTTCTTCGGTACATTCTTTAAAGGTCTGGCACCGACGATCCTTGACGAACGCGCGGATCTCCGTCGGGAAAGACGCCAAAAATTGATCTCGCAACACGAAGTGTGTTAAGGACTCGTATTTCGGATCAACCTTTGAGGATTCTGACCAAAATACAAAATTCCTCTGAAGAATGTATCCGAATTGACGGAACGTCTGTCCGGGTTTAATACGACCTCCTCGAAATTCTTGGCGGTAGAAATTGGGTTTCATATTATGAGCGGCCAATAACTCAGCTTTTAAGGTGCCGTAGTTAATTGTACACTCAGATGGTAAAGATATAAAAATTTCGCGCAATTTACAATTTAACAAGGGAAGTAATCTGGCTACACCTTCAGCCTCCAAATCCATGTTATTGATTTAGAGGATCTTTTTAAAGTGGGCTAAAAATGCTCCGAAATCCTCTCCATCCTTGAAATTTCGGAGCTTCAGTGAGAGATTGGAGAGGAGGGGGGGTGGGGGTGGAACGTGAACTGGATGTCTGTATTTCTGCTTCAACACGAGCTATTTCAATCTGATGGTGAAGGTCAGCTTGTGTTTTCCGTGCCTCTCTTTCTTTTTCTTTTTCTTCTCGTTGGATTTCTCTTTCTCTTTCTTCTCGCTCTTTTCTTTGCTCTTCTTGAACGTACTCAATTAGTTCTTTTCCGGAAAGTCCCAAGGACTCTCCTTGCGCCTTAAAGATTTCAAACAGAGTCATCTTTGCACTTGGGGCACAATAGTCAAACAACTAAAATTCCTTGCAACAAGAATTATGCCTTCTAGAGAAATTGGCCTACCTAAATATGGGCACTGACCTATTCGTACTTTGTTTCTTGATCTAAATAACCACTGACTAAAATCCCCCCAAAAAAACAAATTATTATTACAGTTCCTTCAGCTACTCCAGCTTCTTAAGTTTCCAAAAAAAAGGGATAGCAATCGTTAAAAATAAAGGGAACTACTACACTCTATTATTATAACGAATAACACTATGCTTTACTCGACTGAGACCAGTGTTTGCAAAGATATAGCGTTAAACCTTACACACTTGATACCAAATTTAAATAGTATATATATATATATATATATATATATATATATATATATATATATATATATATATGTATATATATGTCGTAGAATGGACTCTCGACGATATACCATATATAACTATTCGTTGAGAGAACTTATTAATTATCTTTAGAGTGCGTGGATGTCTGGCTGGCCGATATTATGTATCTTCGATATGCTTAAGAAGTGGAACTGACCTCAAGGATAATAATATTGCTATCATTAATAAAATAGAGTTTTATTAATAATAACTATTAACAACACACAAAACGGAAAAATATTGACATAAACCGAGAATGGGAAGGGTCGTGGAGACTCGAGCTAATCCGAGGAATAAAAGATTTAAAAAGGTAAAACAAATATAAAGTTAAAGGAATGGGATGGTTCCCTAAACCATTTAAAGCACAGGATAGAATTGACAAAAGGGTTAAATACTCAAAGGTAACGTTAGGCTTACGTAATTTATACTTGTTGTGCAGAGAAAGGCGGCGTTAAGGAATTTTCGGTCCGCTGGCGAGTTCCAGCTGAAGGGGGAGGGGAATTAAATGATCCTGACGTGGCGTCTTGGGAATGAGAACCGTTTCTCGACGAACGGCTTGAAGAACAATGGCTGTTCTACGTTGTTCTCTTCTCAACAACAGGAGGGGGTGAGAACCGTCTCTCGTCTACGGGCTCAAGAACAATGGCTGTTTGAATGTTATTCTCTTCTGGACAACAAGGGCGAAGGGTGAGAACCGTTTATTGGCGAACGGACTCAAAAGAACAATGGCTGTTCTACGTTGTTCTCTTCTGAACAACAGGGGGAGGGGGTGAGAACCGTTTCTTGTCAACGGGCTCAAGAACAATGGCTGTTCTAATGTTGTTCTCTTCCGAACAACAAGGAGGAAGCCTGGTGGACTCGGCGTCACGAAGGCTCGAACCTTGGCACTCAAGGGATATTGTCCTTCTTCTGGACAAGTGATGGTGGATCTTGAGGTCGAAGGCCCTTTGGTGCACAAGGTGAGACTGGACCGTAGTGATGTCTCACTAAGAAAATCTGGATCTCTAATCTGATCTTAGTGGTAAAGTTTCCATCTAAATAGTCGAGACACTTCCTTGGCATGGGGGACAATGGATTGGAAGCTTCGAGGGAATGCACAGCTGAGTCTGGGAACAATGCCTTATCTGCCCATAAGCCTAACTTAATCTGGCGAGGTCGGCGTATGGGGGCGAACGGGGAAAGATAAACCTCCCTGTTCAAACATGGACTTAGGTGGCTGCGATAAGGCGCCAAGCTTCAAAGCGAACATGCACGTGGGAAGCATCGTGGTTTTAAATAACATGTGATAGTGGTTGAAATTAACGCGGCCTCAACCCGTTCTATCACAGAGGCTAACCTCACTTTGTTTTTATTAACCCACTTTAACACCACCAGGTGATCATATTTTTCTTTCATTTCATGAATCGTTTCCCGCCCCTTCTTATTTATTTATTTATCTCTCTCGTAGGACATTTGGCATCATGATTTTTACTTATTGTACTTGCACTATAAACTTTCTTTCTTGAAGTTTAGTTAGCAAAGGAAACTTGTGAAAAAGTTATCAAAATATAGTTTGAAGTTATTATTGCTTGTCAATATTATTGCCTATTCCAAAACTGTCACCGCTCCAATGACATACTTATTTCTCAAAGTAGCCGAAACTAGAGTGTTTTTAACCTGGTAAACTAAGAAGTTGTAAACTATACCGGAAGTTCCGCAGATCACGAAAATTTTGACTTACTAAGGTTTTGGCCTCCTTTTTATATATTGTTTGAAGCTTCTTGACCCTTAAATGTAATCATCATTTCATCTACGCAGTTATGCTTCTTTAATGGTAATGCAAAACAACCTTCTTTGAGACTAATTAGAACTGGATTCACTTTCCACAGTTTGTCCTCCTTTCTTCCCTCCTCGTTCTTTATATCATAGACAAAGTTCAAGTAGTTTCTAACGATATAAAACCTAATCAAGTTCATGTTAAGAGGAATCAAAGGAACTACAGCTTGGATTCCAATACATAGCAACTCTTGGGAAAGACAGACTTCCTATTTGGATATGAATCACAAACACTCTTCTTATCACATTTGTAATGGTGTTTACGTAAGCTCTATTCTTCTGAGCAGAATAAATATTTGTCTGAGTTAATATATCTTCAAATTACTTATCAGAAAAATATTGTTTGAAGCACCTGAATCATGACCAGCCTTACTTATTAACCAACGAAGAGGGGTCAGTGTATTCTTCTTCAAACTGCCGACGTGTCCACTGAAAACAGAGGCTTTCTTCCTCTTCGGCTGAACATCCTTGAGCAGCAGTTCTTCTACTGGAAATTACTTTCCTTAGTGGCTTGCTCTTGAGATTCTTTATGGCAGTTAGAAGGTGTGGGATACACCTTCATCCTCATCAGATAAGTTTTTTACATCTCAACCATGATTTATATCTTCTTTCTATGAGGCTTATAATATCCTTATAGGCCACATGCCGTCTCTGAAATCTATTGTGCAAAGACCGCAAAATGCAAAACGTCTTCTCACCTAGGATAAGAAAAACATACAGCATAAAAAAATGGAATCAAAAATAAAATGAAAAGAAAAACAGATCCATATAGGCACAAAACTCACACACACATATATATGTATATATATATATATATATATATATATATATATATATATATATATATATATATATATATATATATATATATATATATATATATATATATGAGGAATTAAACCACATTCTCCGAAGACAATTTAATTCAGGAACAGTTTCAGTGTATCTCACACCCTTTTCAACTGACACTGGGCATAAAATATAAGAGAAATGCATATAAGCATAACACAAGATCCCCTCTTTTTCCCCCAATCCCCTACTTGTGGCTAATCTTGGAGGGGGGGTAGGCCTAAACATATTGAAGGGCTGGCATTTTACTATTTTGTTTATTTGCGATCTTAATCCTGTAATAAGATCGCAAATAAACGAAAAAGGAAAATGCCAGCCCTTCAATATGTTTAGGCCTCCCCCACCCTCCAGATTAGCCACAAGTAGGGGATTGGGGGAAAAAAGAGGGGATCTTGTGTTATGCTTATATGCATTTTTCTTATATATTCTGCCCAGTGTCAGTTGAAAAAGGTTGTGAGATACACCGAAGCTGTTCTGAATTAAATTGTCTTCGGAGAATGTAGTTTAATTCCTCATCTTTTCTCGCGATATTGCATTAATTTTCATCATATATATATATATATATATATATATATATATATATATATATATATATATATATATATATATATATATATATATATATATATATATATATATATATATATATATATATATATATATGAATAACGTTACAGCCACGAGGAAAATGAAACAACGGAGAACTGCGAGGCCTTTCGACTAATGGTCCTTTACTGAGCAGACTAAAAGACAGGGAAAAAGAGAAAGATATTTATACACCTGATTAATGAAAATATGGGATATAAAGATTAAAAGGGGTGGTATTTCCAGATACCTGGAAAAAACCTATTAACAAGATGAGCCGTCAGGGTTAAAAAAAAAAATTTTACTGGTTACAAAAGAAAGGGGGGGCAATGCTAGGGAATCACATATGCAATATGAAAAAAAAAAGGTTTACACATGATAACTAGAAAATATGACAAAAGAAAAATAGGAGGAAAGGTTTTTTTTATATAAATAAGCTTAAATAACTTCTATGTGGAAATCATTAATTCAGAAATTTTATCTTTAAAGTCATTCTTAAACATTCTTTTGATACAAGGGTCCCAAAAATAAATTCCAGGGCTGAGATTAAAATTCGAATTCAGTTGTATGAATGCTGATTCTAAAAGATTTCGTGAAAAAAAGTCATTTGATTTGGCAATCACAGAACTCTCCTTCCAATTAATACGATGGGAATTTCCCCTTAAATCGATAAAAATGGCATTTGATGTTTGCCCAGTGCTTACAGAGTACTTATGTTGCTTAATACGCACATTCAGATCCTTGCTAGTTTGCCCAATATAAAATGAAGGGCAATCTAAACAAGGGATTTTATAAATTACGTTATTTGTTTCATTAGGGCAATTTTTTATTAACATTCTTTTTAAAGTATTAGTCTAAGAGGAAACAAGATTTACATTAAGTGTTTTTAACAATGTTTTTACAGGTTCAAAGCCATTAAAATAAGGTAAAATGAGGATATTCTTGGGCGCTTCCTTCTCAATAGTACTTTCGTTATAAAACTTTTTTTTTGGCTTTATTATAACAAATATCAAGTATATTTTCTGGATAACACAAGTCTGCACCGATTTTTCTTATAGATTCAATTTCCTGATCCAAATATTGAGGACTGACAATGCGCAACGCACGTAAAAACATAGAGGAAAAAATTGCTATCTTAATATTAAGATGGTGGCCTGAATAAAAATGGACATAGGTTAAGTTGTTGGTTGGTTTCCTATAAATACTAAAATTGCAATTAAATGATTCCCTATGTATTAAGACATCTAAGAATGGAAGGCAATTGTCTTTCTCTAATTCAACAGTAAATTTTATGGAAGGTACCTGGTTATTTAAATTGGAAAGCAA
This sequence comes from Ceratothoa steindachneri, assembly GCA_963969495.1. Classification (NCBI taxonomy): domain Eukaryota; kingdom Metazoa; phylum Arthropoda; class Malacostraca; order Isopoda; family Cymothoidae; genus Ceratothoa; species Ceratothoa steindachneri. The sequence goes on along the minus strand of OZ018322.1, from coordinate 65,966,196 downwards.
ATTATTTACATCAATATTAAAAGGCAAGATAATTAAAATGTCTTCAACATATCTATACCACTTTAAGGGGATATCAATGATATTAGGTAAATATTGTTTTTCAAAGAATTCCATATACAAATTTGAGAGTAGGGGAGATAAGGGGTTGCCCATTGCAATACCAAATATTTGTTGGTAAAATTCACCATTAAAAACGAACTTACAGTCACAAATGCACAACTTAATGAGTGAAATAAAAAGAACTTACAGATAGAGGTAATTCATGATGAGTAAGCTCATTACTAAGATTATCTAAAATGGAATCAATAGGTACTTTGGCAAATAGTAATTTGATTTAATTTTTCTACTAAGTCAAAGGAGTTTAGTAAATGAGAACCAGATATTGTTCCAAGTAAAGGGGACAACAGTTTGGTAATATATTTTGATAATTTATATGAAACTGAACCAACTGTGCTAATAATAGGCCGCATAGGGTTGTTATCTTTGTGTGTTTTTACCAACCCGTATAAGTAAGGTAACGAGGGAGATTTTTCTGACAAAACACCTATTAATTCCTTCTTATCTTTAAGGATTTTTTTCAATATACTATTGAAATGTTTAATAACTTGATCTAAGGGGTTCCTTGTTAATTTTTTGTAAGTCACACAATTTTAGATTATCTTAGTAATGGGCTTACTCATCATGAATTACCTCTATCTGTAAGTCATATTATTTCCCTCATTAAGTTGTGCATTTGTGACTGTAAGTTCGTTTTTAATGGTGAATTTTACCAACAAATATTTGGTATGGCAATAGGCAACCCCTTATCTCCCCTACTCTCAAATTTGTATATGGAATTCTTCGAAAAACAATATTTACCTAATATCATTGATATCCCCTTAAAGTGATATAGATATGTTGATGACATTTTAATTACCTTGCCTTTTAATATTGATGTAAATAATTTGCTTTCCAATTTAAATAACCAGGTACCTTCCATAAAATTTACTGTTGAATTAGAGAAAGAAAATTGCCTTCCATTCTTAGATGTCTTAATACATAGGGAATCATTTAATTGCAATTTTAGTATTTATAGGAAACCAACCAACCAACTTAACCTATGTCCATTTTTATTCAGGCCACCATCTTAATATTAAGATAGCAATTTTTTCCTCTATGTTTTTACGTGCGTTGCGCATTGTCAGTCCTCAATATTTGGATCAGGAAATCAAATCTATAAGAAAAATCGGTGCAGACTTGTGTTATCCAGAAAATATACTTGATATTTGTTATAATAAAGCCAAAAAAAATGTTTTATAACGAAAGGACTATTGAGAAGGAAGCGCCCAAGAATATCCTCATTTTACCTTATTTTAATGGCTTTGAAACCGTAAAAACATTGTTAAAAACACTTAATGTAAATCTTGTTTACTCTTAGACTAATACTTTAAAAAGAATGTTAATAAAAAATTGCCCTAATGAAACAAATAACGTAATTTATAAAATCCCTTGTTTGGATTGCCCTTCATTTTATATTGGGCAAACTAGCAAGGATCTGAATGTGCGTATTAAGCAACATAAGTACTCTGTAAGCACTGGGCAAACATCAAATGCCATTTTTATCGATTTGAGTGAAAATTCCCATCGTATTAATTGGAAGGAGAGTTCTGTGATTGCCAAATCAAATGACTTTTTTTTCACGAAATCTTTTAGAATCAGCATTTATACAACTGAATTTGAATTTTAATCTCAGCCCTGGAATGTATTTTTTGGACCCTTGTATCAAAAGAATGTTTAAGAATGACTTTAAAGATAAAATTTCTGAATTAATGATTACCACATAGAAGTTATTTTAGCATATTTATATAAAAAAAACCTTAACTCATATTTTTCTTCTGTCATATTTTCTAGTTATCATGTGTAAACTTTTTTTTTTGTTTTTGTTTTCATATTGCATATGCGATTCCCAAGCATTGCCCCCTCCCCTTTCTTTTGTAACCAGTAAAAAATATTTTTTTTTAACCCTGACGGCTCATCTTGTTAATAGGTTTTTTCCAGGTATCTGGAAATCCCACCCCTTTTAATCTTTATATCCCATATTTTCATTAATCAGGTGTATAAATATCTTTCTCTTTTTCCCTGTCTTTTAGTCTGCTCAGTAAAGGACCATTAGTCGAAAGGCCTCGCAGTTCTCCGTTGTTTCATTTTCCTCGTGGCTGTAACGTTATTCATAAATTCCTCACGTTCCTTATTTTCGTGATTCAGTTATACATATATATATATATATATATATATATATATATATATATAAATAAATATATATATATATAAATATAAACCTAGGCCTTTTTGCAAAAACAAAACATATGTTTAGAGAGAGAGAGAGAGAAATAATTCTGAGATTTCTTGTCAATAGATTGTCCACACTATATCTTACGTATATATGTAAGTAAGTATTATATTAGCAAGTTTCTAAATATAAATTACGTCTTTGCTGGCAATTTTCGACTGCACATTTAAACTTTTACGTGTAACCTTTATCTGATGCTATCCACAAACAGGGACATTAAAACAATACGTCTCATACACATAATAATAATTGTTTTAAGAATATTTCCTTTTCACTGCATACAGTTGAAATCCACCACAGCATAATCATATATTTATTTCAGTCAAAAGTTTTAGAGAATATGGATCAATACAGATTAAAAAATTCACTCACCAGAACGTTCTCCGGAGTCAGCTGACGCCATCATTGCCTCTTACACGGTGTCGTGGAATGGCGAGACACTATATTTATATAGACGTAGGTACTTTGGGGCTTTGAGCCGAAGTTGGTTGAAGACCGTTAGTGAAAGGGGAAATTGTTTAGTCCATGGGGGATGATTATTTATTAATTTTGCGGGGTCCTTTTAAACAAATATTTCAGAGTGCAAGTTGGCCAAAGATTAACAGGTAGCTAGTACGCGCTGGGGTTGCAAAAGAAAGACAATGACGAAAATATAACTTTACTAACAACAAAATGATATTTATATTTACATAGAAATTGGGTTTTAAGGAAATGGTCGCCCAGACAGGATTAAAGCTTCACACGTGATCAAGTAGGTTGATTAAGGGATTAAAGAGGTCAGGTTCAGTTTGGTGATTTAAATTGGGATTTTAAACTGGGGCGTTCACACAAATAATGGAGAAATTGGGTAAGCCAGATTCAAGATCAATCTGCTGGCGGCAACGATTACAGTTAACTTACGTGCTCATTGCTTAAAAGGGGCCAGTTGGGGTACCATGAATGCAATGGAACAAGTCAATTTACCTCTTGCTTAAGACGAGGAAGCACTTGTCGCCTTCGTAGTTGGGAATCCTTCTCAATCCTTGGCGATTGGCTAAGGCAGGGATCGCTGATGTAGAAGCTCGCCGATTGACTAAGGTAGAGTTCACGGATCGATTTAGCCTTCAACTTGAATCGAAATCACCGCGGGGGGGGGGGGGGTATGGGGAGAGCGTCCTTTAGCTCGTTCGTCGGAGTAGGTGGAAATTTAAGTGTTGCTCTCTAAGGTCAGTCGAAGCGTTATATAGGGGCCTGGTGAGGTGTCTCCAAACGTGCGCGCAAAATTGGAGAAAAGTCGGTAACTCTCTAGGCAAATACAGCTGGGGCGTGTGATAACGGTGTCGACTGCCTCCTTGCACAGGTTTAGCCATGTTTTCTCAGCTGCGTACGCTGATCTCCGGATCCACGTGGGTACATAAGGGCACGTGGCCGCCATTTGACCTCATTCTGCTACACACAAGAACAATTATATATAAGAGAAGATGTTTCATATGGATACAGGTGGAAACTGGCGTTAGTTTCCATACCAAGGATGAAAAACTCAAGGATGTGCCATATAATACGTATGGTAGATATTTTTATATCATCAACTGTTAACGCAGTGATCGAAAGGGTTAAGATATTTTAAAGTTAAAATTTACTATTAGGGAAACTAATGTTAAAATGTTTAACCACAACTTTATCCTTAAACCTAAATGTAAAATTTAAGCTCGGTTAACTTGTATATACTAAATTTTTTTCAACGAAAAAAATAGCCAGAAATGTTCCTGAGTTAATGTATATATATATATGTATATATATATATATATATATATATATATATATATATATATATATATATATATCCGCGAAAGAAACAAAAAAAGAGGATCAGTTTTACTTGGGGAAAAAAGTTATTTCTTAATTTGAAAAGTTCCGTACTGGGGGGGGGATTAGAACCGAGCATATTGGTAGATTCTACCCGCCTGTGAGACTGGTAACACTTGCTCTTCTTCTGATAACTCCATGTGAAAGACATGCGCACTTGGAAGGAAGTACGGGGACGCAGATGTCGAGGGACAAGCAGTTAATGGTGAATCCGATAATTGTGAGGAGGTAGCCAGTTTCTGTCTATCTTCAGGAGAAGAGTGATTGTGCACTGATGTATCGTCTTTAGTGAGTGTGTGTTTCTGAAGAGAAGGTATCCGAGCCCCCTGGACCTGCAGTTTCGAGAATAGTTGAGCACATCATGGGATACGAGGACAGCCTGACGTCTCCCGACCTGCAGGATCCCTTATATAGGCGAAACCTAAAGGACCCCGTAGAACGTCACTCAAGGTTCCTTCTCCCTTCCCGGGGAGAAGGGACGGCAGTCCCTGTCCGCCTCTTTATTCCCAAAGCGCCCAAATCTTAGATTTATGGAGCAGGACACAAAACCGTTTGAGAAACCCCTCAGGGTAGTTTCCTGTAATCGTAGGGGCAGTTAAGAAGGAATCTTTCCTATCCTATGTGGTGTTGAAGAGAGCTGGAAGATTATCTGAAAGGATAGATGTTGACGGAAAGTAAAGCTAGGTAAGCCCTTAGCCTTTCTTAATGAGATAAGAGAACTCTGTTTGTCCACAAGCAGAGCGTAGCTCGTGACTGCCTGCTTTTTCCCAAAGAGCAGAAGAGTTATGCACTCCTTTTGGCTTTCACAAAGGCTTCGTTACGGAGCTCTGCAAATTCCAGGTCAGAAGTGACCTCTAGGGGTAATGACTGGCTGGGCCACGGGATTAGGGGTTATTTGGGGGCTCTAGACTAACACTAGGGCACATAATTTGATCTGAGTAGCGACTACCTCAGCCAATCCAGTAAAATACTGGCATTCCAGATAGCATCGGACGACGGGAAATTGGTTTGGTGATCTAAAGTATTCGTGGACCACAGCATACTTAGTATGGTCATGGACTACTGTGGGAAGTAGTTCCTCGGACACTACTATACAAGTACAAACAGTGTCCCTCACGAGGGTGGATACCAAGCATCCATTTACAGATCCAATTTCGAACTATAATCCGCCAGGGAAGCTCTTATTGAAAAGGAAGTTGACCTGGTATCCCAGCAAACTATTCATTGACAGAGTTGCGGAACATTTTGGGCGAAAGGGCGGGAGAATTGAAGAAGCGTTGATTTGACGGATTTGGTGGTTGGGAGGAGAACTGAATTGTGAATTTGGGGGGCAGTTAAATTTTATGTGGCCCTCCACGCCACACGAAAAACAGACGACAGTCCTTCTGGGGTCGTTCAAAAAATGGGTTTTCGAAATGAGAGGCTTGATATCCCTCGACCTAGCCGGGGGATGTTTTTTCGGTTTAAGGGGACCGGGAAACTTCACAAAATTGGGAGCGTTCTTCGCGTGGAACCGGGAGTTATTATTCTTACTCTGAGGGGTTTCGGCTAGGAACACATTCTCAAGCATATGAGATTAGAAATATATACAAACATAAGAATTTTTTTGATAAGTTATTAGATATTTATAAATTAATTATATGGGAAATGGGTAGCATCAGAGGTGGTAATATTCAAAATATATATATACAGGGCTTTTAACTATTATGGAATAGGAAATATGTTTTTGTTTTTAAAATAAAACTGAGATTAATTAGTTTTAGGTGTCTTTATTGTAAAAAGTGGGGGAGATAGAAATATTTGAAAGATAGGGGCTGTTTTGGGGGGGAGTGGATTTGGTGTGTGTGATTCGGGGTGATTATGTATATATAATTGTAGTAAAAGTGGAAATGAGCTTGTGTTTGAGTTTAAAGTGGGGTTTTTAAATCTAATATAAAGAGATTCCAGTGTACTAGTTGGTTTTCGTTGTTTGCTGTATCTTTAATTGAAAAATCATTTAAGTTTGGTTTATGGTGTAGATGCTTGTTTTCTAAGTGTATTCGGATAGGGGAGAATTCGAAGGTAGTGAGCGGGACAATTCTGTTGCTACTGCCTAAATGTGTGCAAATAGGGGTATGCAATGCGCGCTGTGTCGATCATAAATACACCACGGAATTACATCTCGAACAGTTGAATTCATATATGATGGAGGATCGAAGCAGCGTTGGTATTTGGTTTTTAATGTTAAAAAGATGTTGTACTTTGCGTGTGTTTTGAAAAATTGATATAAATGTGTTGCAGGAAATGAATTTTTAAGAAATAGTGAGAGTTTGGCCCAGAGAAGGGAATTGAGGGGTCCCATATATGGGTGAGTTACAAAAACCTTTTCTTTAGGGAGGTTATATGAGGAATCTTTCGGGGTAAATATTTTATTGTAAAATTTCAAACACCTCGGTCGTATAAGTTTGAATGATATCCGTTTTGTTGAAGATAGTTAGTGAGGAAAGTTATCTCGTTGTGGAAATTTAGGTATGATGTGGAGAGATTGTAAGAGCGAGAAAGTAAGGTTTTGATAGAGTTTAATTTGATTTTAGTGGAACCATGACTAAGAAAATGGAGTCCAGGGCCAGTATGTGTAAGTTTTCGGTGAATGGAAGTGGAGAAACCGTCGGTTGTGCGTGTTATTTGTAGATCTAAGAAAGGAACGGAGTCGTTGTCTTCCTTTTCTTGAATGAATTTAATATTTGGATGTAACTGGTTTATGTACTCTAGGAATTTATCAGATGAAATTTTAAAGCGGAAAAGGGCGATGGTGTCCGTTACGTATCTCCTGTAGAAGATAGGACGAAATTTTCAGGGGCATTTGTCAAGTGCTTCCTCTTCTAAGTTACACATTAAGAGATTTGCGAGAGGAGCGGCAATAGGACTTCCCATTGCGTGAGAAAGAAAAATATTGATTGTTTCTAAAAGCGGGACACTGGTGTATAGGGAGAATACGTCAAAAATAGCAATTTATAGGTTGGAATTTTGTTTTGAAATTTCTTCTTTTACGTGTAGAGAGTTTTTGATACTGTATTGGTTTGTGGCAAGAGGGGTAATAAATGGGGCAATGAATTCGGCTGTTTTATAATTAGTGCAGTTATAGGTTGCTAGAATAGGTGGAAGGGGTATATTAGGTTTATGGATTTTAGGGAGCAGTAGAGTGGGCCTTAGGTGGAGCCTGTAGAGTGGAGCTGTGTGTAGGTTTCTTCGCTAAAACGTGCGTTTTTATGGGTGAAAGATGAAGCCTATTGACTTGGTCTTCAAGTCGGAGAGAGAGTTTCAAGGGATCTGTTTGGACGGGAGCAAATTTGGATCGGTCATCTAAAAACATGTGCATTTTCGTGCATATTCTTCCTTGTTCATTATGACTACACCTCCACCTTTGTCAGGGCCGGTAATGATAAGGTTATCTTTCGAAGATAGTTCTCGTAACAGAGTTATATCATCTTTAGGAAATATGAAAGGATTGTACGAAAACATTTCACCTTGTGAAAAAATTTGTGGGCGATGTTAGAAATCCTTATTTGTACGGTTTTAAATAGACTTCGTATGGGTAAGAATTTAATTCGTTGCAATAGCGACTCAAATGTGAAGAGAAATTTAACTTTGTTCGGGGAGGTTGAGGGTAGACAAGAGTTTAGTTCAAATGCTAGTAGTAGTTTCTCTCGTGAAGTTAACTGGTGACCAGATAAGTTAAACACTACCTTTTCTGGATCTGGTAGAGTTGAAGAACAGAGGTGCATTCGTTCGAGTTTGCGTGCATGAGTCCGTTTTACTTTGGTTATGTAGGCTTTTAAGGTACGTTAGGCGAGTTTAAGTAATGAAATATAGTCAATTAGGTAGACAGCAAACAACGAAAACCAACTACGTTCACTGAAGTCTCTTTTCATTAGATTTAAAAACCACACTTTAAACTCTGACACAAGCTCATTTTCACTTTTACTACAGTTATAATCACCTTGAATTACACACGGCAAATCCACTCCCCAAAGACAACCCCTATCTTTCAAATAATTCTATTATCTCCGTCTTTTTACAATAAAGACACCCAAAACTAATTAATCCCATTTTATTTTTAAAACAAAAACATATTTCTTATTCCCTAATAGTTAAAAGCCCTGCATTTTTATAATTTGAATATTAACACCTCTGCTGCTTCCCATTTCCCATATAATTAATTTATAAATATCTGATAACTTATCTAAAAAATTCTTATGTTTGTATATTTCTAATCTCATATCGTTGAGAATGTGTTCCTAGCCGAAACGTCGGTACCAAGAAGTTATAATATAATAATGAACTTTCTAAATTTAGCCTGCTTATTTATCCTAAATGTACGAATACGCCTGGCAACGCGCAACCCGTCTGCTCTCTTAATATATATATATATATATATATATATATATATATATATATATATATATATATATATATATATATATGTAGGGGTATTCGTCGTGTGCAGATACCTTCGCTGCAGAGAACGCAGTCTACTTACTTTGCAGGGGAACAGATGGATACACTAGCTGCGCAGGGCTAATAAGAGGTAAGTGCGTGAGGAGATTAATGAATAGCAAAAGAGCAGATTTAAATACCAGGTTTCATTCAAGTTTATTGAAAGATTAAATTACAAAAATAAACTTTAATTACCCTAATAATGCTAATTATGAAATGTCTACAAAAGCAAATGAATTGTAGAATAATGTCGCCATGAAATAATAAATCAAATACTAATCAGTTTAACGGGGATCAATATATGGAACTTGGTCAGAGAGGAAAAATATTGGTAAACACTGGGGAGTCCAAGTAAAGGGTCGGGAAAAGGATATGAGGTGGCGAGGACAAAAAGGGGGATTATCCTCGAAAAGGGGTAAAAGAGTTTTACTTTGACGGCTTGACTCTTGGTAAGAGGAGCGATTCTTACGAGGCGAGCTAGTCTTGCCCCTAGAGGGGCGTTGTACTCTTGAAGGAGGGGGTCAGAACTACGTGGGCACGAGTAAGGTCATTTCCAGGCTAGGTGAGACACTCTCGGATTGGGATGAGTAATCTCAGACGTAGGGCGAGGTTTCTTTGACGGGATGAGAGAAGTGGTTCGCGCAATTCTCCAAGGATAAATTCGTTTCACGAATTATCCGATTGACTGTGGCCAATCCTACGTCAATCTATCTTGCCGACGAGACCTAACTCTGCGGTACGACTCGATTCGAGGCGCTGTATCTTCGCGAAAGGGCTAGCGGAAAAATATTTCTTAGTTATAGGCCAACTTTTCAAACACAGGTGTTACCAGCCGCTTTGAACTTTTCCCACGCGAGAAGAAGTTCTCTGACTCCTTGCGTTTTGAGATCTAGCTTAGGCTCACGTGGTCTCTGCTTGAAAGGGCGGGGGCTCAAGGTGGACCTTAGGGTTTATTTCCTCACAATTACAAAAGAAAATAATCGTAAAATAACCACAATTACCAAGGAGGCTCAACTGCCTTGAGTCCATAAGCAAAAAAATCTTAAAACATTCAGTACACTATACAGACAATATAAATCAAAAGGGTACATGCTTCCTTAAACTTAATTGGATATATTTCATGAGTATATATATATATATATATATATATATATATATATACATAAAACAAACTCATTCTTAAAATTCTAAAAATTTACTCTAAAACAGGATCAGTTCGAAGATAAATTCATTGGATTCCAACTTAAACTATTGGCGATACAGTTATCGGAACATTTAATATACAAGATCATGAATTGGAAATCTTCTAAAAACAAACTCCAGCCCATTTGACGACCATTATTGATTTTTAAATTTCGGAGGTAGGATAAATGTTTATGGTCAGTTTCTATTATGAACTCTTTGCCTACTAAAAATATTTTTAATTTTTTAATTCCCCAGATTATCACGAGGTTCTCTCGTTCATTCACAGCGTAATTCGTTTCTCGGGGTAGCAATTACCGTCTAACATATGTGGAGAGAATGCTCTCATTATTTTTCCCATACTGAACCAGAACACAGCACATTCCCTGGTTATTTGCACCTGTTCGTATGACAAATGGTTCTTCGGGAATGGGTAAGCATAATATGGGTGCAGAGTCAAGTTTCTCCCCTGAACCGATCAAAACTCCTAATCGGCATCGGTTTCCATACGAGGTGCTCGGGATCATTATTTTTCAAAAGTTCTCACAAAGGAGCTGATAGTGAGGCTAAATTCTGAATAAAGCACCGGTAAATGGACATATAACCCATGAAGGATCTTAATTGCTTCTTGGTTGCGGGCAGAGGCATTTTAACAATGGCTCGGATTTTATTCTCTTGGGGAACTAGCTGTATATCTCCAATACAGAAGCCTAAATAGTCGATTGTATTGTACGCGAATTGACACCTAATGGGACCATTAGTTAAATTATGCTCTCTAAGTCTTTGGAAAAGGGCTTGTAGAGCATGCAGGTGCTGATCCTACTCATTCTTAGCCACATAAATATTATCAATTAGAATGATATATTTGAAAACCGATCTAATATCTTTCTCATCATTCGATTATAATTACTGCATGCAGTAACTAGGCCAAAAAGTAGTCGGCGAAATTGCATCAGTCACTTTCAGTTGGGAAAGCCGACTATTTCTTTGACCTTTTCTCGTAATGGAATTTGATAATAAGCATTGCACAAATACAGCTTAGAAATAATTTGGCTTTCTCAAAAATTTGAAGATTCTGGTCGATAAAGGGGATCAGGTCTGCATAGAATACGTTTACTTAATTTAATTTCCTTGCATCGATGTACATCAGGTATGATCCATATTGTTTCTTAACGATAACAACCGGAGAGCAATAATAGAGTTTGACGGCTCTATTATTTTCAAATCTAACAGCTTGTCAACCTCAGCATTAAAAGCTTCTCTTCGATGTACGGGCAGTGAATAGGCTTAGATCAGACGGGTTTTTTGGTGGTCAATTGGATGTTGTGTTCAAATTGGGCTGCACGACCAGGAATTTCTGAGATGACGTCACCGAATTGCTTCTGAGGAGGTGACAGCTGTTTGCTGAACTTTAGTTAGGCCGACGAGAGTTTGGGTGCGTCTGGCAAGACAAGTAGAGGATATTCGATGTCTTGCTTTATGCAAGCAACTTATAATATACTTATGGGCTTGATGGGATAATTAGAACTCATAGGCGATTCTTCATTCATAGCAAGAATATTGTTAGCCCATGCACGTCGTTGATACTTCTTGAGGGGAGTTGCGTGGAAAAGCTTCCTTCCTGTTAGCGTTTCAATCAAATAATCGTCCTCGTTCGCGTTTCTCGCTCACTTGATAAGGCCCCTTCCATTAGCTCCTTAATTTGTTGTTTTCTGTTGGGATTAATAACAAGAATTACCTACCTGGCCTAAATTTTCTATCTTCAGATTTGTAGTCGAAGTAAGTTTTATATTTATCCAGGTTAACATCCGTATTTTGATACGCTATTTCGACGCATACTCCAACCTTTGTCATAAATCGAGCAGATACAAGTAGGAGGATTGTATTTCCTGATCCAGTTTTTAATTCACATATAGTTCCTCGTTCAAGAGGCCTCATACATTTCTTAAGGCATGATAATTCAAATGGAGCGAAACCCAAGTTGTGATGGTGAATTTCTTCTGCTGCAAAGAGGGCTGGCTGCCGGAAGATATATGTGCCATTCTCTTGGCTGCTCAGCGCATAATTTCTTCAGAATACCTTTAAGACTGCCATTTAATCTTTGGCACATCCCATATCCAGCTGGATAGAATGTGGTCGTAAACAGCGGTTTATCATTAGAAACTTTCCCACATATTTCATCAATTGGGATGTAAATTGGTATTCACGATCCGGCAAAATTTCGTTCGGCAGCCCAACATCGGATTAAATTGTAAAGAATGCCTCGGCACAAGAGATGCTGTCGATATTTCTAAATGGAACAACCTCATGGTATCTAGGGTCGAAATTGACAAGAGTTAAAACATAACTATAGCCCTCACTTAAAAGTGAGTGAATCAGCCCGATTATTGGGCTCCTCTGTAAATATGCAGGCTTGACTCGCTCTATAATTGCGGTGTTATGGCAGATGTCACGAGAACGACACTAACGCAGAATTTCTTCCGATGCACCTGACCAATAGAAGTATTTAAATACCTATTGTGCGGTCTTAGTGAGTCAAAAATTACCCAAGAAGAGCCTATACTAGACGGTTCGAAGAATGGCTCTGACATGGGAGTGGGGCACACATAATACTTGGGACCCTGTGCTATTGTCTGCTGAGCAAACGTGGTAGAGAAGGTCATCCATAACAATGAAAGAAATTATTTTGGTGCCCCTAATGGTGTCTCGCTTCTTTTTTTGCTCTTTTATCCATAATTGGCAGAGAGAGTCGCAATCTTTCTGGTTTATCCGAAAATCATTGTACAGGACATTTTAACATTCTGGAGTACCAGGGGGTTGCAGAGGTGCAGGTACTTCCGATTCCTTAATTGCTTGAGTCCACGGATCTATAGAACTGCCGGTCGGACCCAGTTCGCTTAAAGAAAGGGGGTCTTCTGGTTGCGACGGAGGTTGAACAGGCTTGGCTCAAATATTTCCACCTGGTAGGGATAGCCACCTCTAAACTGAGAATTTTGTGGGCAATTAGTTATCACATGACCCTTTACTCCACAGGTCTAACATACAACAGTCTTTTTGGGGACCAAAAAACCAAGGGATTAAAGGAGCAGGGTTTGACCTCACGTTTGTCTGGCAGAAGAAAGGGTTTAGGCTTTGACGCGCCAGTCGTATTGATGAAATCATCCCTGCTGTGGTGAATGAATTTGGTTTTATGGGCCTATGCTTTGGGAGAGTGTGGTTTAGTCTTCTTCACTCCTTTTGGAAAACAATTATAACTAGCCACGTATACATCTGCTTCCCCGATGCACTCTTTAAATGTCAGGAACTTCATGTCTTTCACCTGCAATCTAATATCCGAAGGAAGTGATGCTAATTCAACCAAAGCATCGTATTCCTCGGAAATTTGGACGCGTTTAGCCAAAAATCAAAAATACGCTGAAAGTAATATCCGAACTTTCGGAATGTTTCGTTAGGTTGGATGCGACTGTGCGGAAACTTTGCACGATAAAAGTACAGAGTCATGATAGAGGCAGCAAGCAATTCGGGTTTTTCTTGGAATAACCGATGGTTGCCTCTGAAGGGAAGGAGATGAAAATGTCTCTGAACTTGGTACTAAGTAAAGGCAACAACTTAGGTGTTTAAATATCCCAATGATATATTTCCAAGATTTTCTCGATATGACTGAGGTATGACCTAAAATCTTCCACTTATCTGAAAACAGGCAACTTTATAGACGCAGTTTGTTGCACTTCAGTCTAGAAATAATTGAAGTCGTTTCGTTTCTGGCTCTGCTGATTTCTAGTTCATGCAAACAAAGTTTCACTCTTTCTTCTTTTTCCTTCTTTTTGCTCTCGCATGTACGTTATTAAACCCTTTCCATTCAATCCATGAGACTCAGCTTGTGCTTTGAAAACTTCGAAAGACGACATGCTGTCGTATTTACAAAACGTTTACTCGAAAAAAAAGAACGTAGTGGGGTTGTCGAACCCAATTTAGTAATAATTACCTAGACTAATTAAATTTAAAAACACTAACGGAAGTACTAATGTTTCTGTTCACCTGGAAAAAATAGAAAAAGAAAAAGACACAACAAAATATTTCGAATTCTATTCCTTTCCATCGCTCGGAATAATTTCTTTGTCTGAAGTCTATATTTTAGCAATAGCTCCTTATTTTAGCCTTGCTGTGATTAAGAGGATATGGCCTCGGCGTCTTACCCTTTACAGTACGCCACCCAAAATGCAATTCCTATTGAATCTTTAAAATATGGTAGAGTATATGGGGCCTGAAAGATATAGAAATTCTGCTGTGGGAAATTAGTGAAAGTCAATGAAATAAAGTTAACAAAATTTAATTGTAAGTAGCTTATGCAAGTAGATTGTTCCTCCCCAGAATTCTGATAGCCAGAACCAAACCACACACCTGGCACCAGTTTAATAGTTGTGTATACATATATATTGGTATTATCCTATATCGTTGGTCAGGTTAGATTTCCTGACCTCCGTTTGCTTTCCCTGTTTCAAAAAAATGAGTGGATAGCACACAGGGCAACTCAGCAAATGGACCTTGCCTCCAATGATGCGATTTAACTATAGATTGCAATGAATCTCGTAGGAGTGACTTATTTCTTTATGTCAACAGCTACACTTAACAGAGCTAAATCAACTATCTCGGAGGTTCTGGATATCAAACTGGGCGAAACAAAATAATCTTTACTAATGTACAAACAAAAATAAATAATGGACATGAAAGATAAATACAAAGGAATAACTGGGCGAATAGGTTTAAAATGTTAGTTCCAGGTGGGAGCTGTGAGTATTCACAAGCAGCCGCACGCTGTAGCGGGCCGAAAATAGATCTCTAATCCCAATCGATAATCGATCCAACCCGCTTCCTACACTGTCCGGACGTGAGAAATCGAGAGAGAATAAAACGGATTGTATATACAGTCCCTTTACTTACAAAAAAAATACAATGATAGCTACAGTTTATATTTACAAAAATTTTATATTTTACTAGGGAAGTGTGCACACTTCAAAATGAGGCTAAATTCCCAAATAAAAATAATGATACCAAACGAGAATCTTATAACGGGCGGATACAACAATTTACGTAAATTCTAGACAAAACAAAAAAACACAACCACAACCGAACGAAAAGGGGACACGCGCTATGTCTTGCTGGAGGTGGGTGGTAGTTGGTTAACTAGAAGGAGGCAGTATTGTCAACGAAGGCAGGTATGGCGGTTCAGGTGGATAGAGACACGAAAGCCCTCCTCTCAGGGCTGGGTGGAGCACTCTTCTACAGAACCCCTCTTGCTTCCAGTCCACACTTCCACTCTCTCTGAAGAAGAGATATATCCTCCTTCAGTGATCCATTTATTTTTACATGGATGGCGAAACTAATAAGTGGGCATTACCCGAAAATACATTGACTAGCTTACCTCTTTCCAGAATAACGCTTCGTTAAATTTTCTTAATACAAAATAATATCTTATTATTAGCTATTATCTTTCCAGAATAACGCCTGGAAAGAAAGAAAAACATGGTAATCATTTTATACATGAATTAAACAAAAATAAAACAAACCCATTCCCATTCACACACATTCTTACAGAGGGAGAGAGAGGGTACTGAGAAAAGGGGTGGGAGAATGGCCCTTTTACACACACTCACATTCGCCCCACCACACCCCTCCTTCCTTAAGCCATTCGACCAGCCACTCACTAAACCCTTTCAATCACTCTTCACGGCACCACTTGTGCTCAATCGCACCCTTCTGCACCCATTCACACTCGTCTACTAGTCCCTGGCTACGCGTAGCAATTAGTCGGGGTTGTTCGTCAGTCGTCCTGTCAGTCTCATCGTCACTATTTATCATCTCATCAACCATACTCTTAGCCCTCATTACCAGTTCTCCCATCTCACGACAGAATTCTTTCATACTCTTCCGTTCAGAACCCTCACTCTTCATACCCCCATTCATCAGCTCCTCACTCACAGCTCTCATCCAACTCAAGGTACATTCTTGCGAAACAGACAGGTCACTCACATCCCCTGTATTCTCAACAGGCATACCAGAAACCCCTTCGACTGGTTCCCACCACAAACCTGAAAAATCAGCCACTTCATCATTCACTACATCAAACTCATCCCTACTATTACCATTCGTAAAACCCGAAAAATCAGCCACACTAGGTTCATTCTGCCCAAACACACTATCATTCATACTGTTCCCAAAACCAGAAAAATTTGGCACAGGCAGCTCGCTCACTCACTCGTCTACTTATACCAGCCAAATCACTCACCTGTCTATGCAAAAACTCAATCTCCCTTTCAAGATCCCCCATACCAGAAACACTCTGCTCAGACTTACTTTCATTCGTACTTGCATTCTTCCTTTCACTCTTCTTTGTACGCTTTCTACTCCTCGAGACTAAGACTAGCTCTTTCCCAGACAGATCCATACTCTCACATTCAATCTCATCAGCATGCACTTTACCTCTCTCTCTACACAGTCCATACACCGGATGGCTCACCAGGTAGTCAGGAGGTTCTCTCCATCTCCTTAACTGACTCTGATGAGCCTGCACTCTCTCAGTCATGCCGTCATTCAAACTCTCCAAAACATATGTCACTCCATTTAACCAAACCCTCACAACTCTATAAGGTCCATCAAACTTCTCACTCATCTTTGATACATTCAACCTACCCTTCACTTCTTTCACCTTCAATACTTTTGTACCTAATTCAAATGAACGGAACCTTTCATGCGCCTCACGCCATACACTCTGCTCACTTTCACTCAAACGAAACCTATCTTTCACTCGCCTTTCAAAATTCATCACAAACTGACATGGGGACATTCCAGTTGCACTATGCACAGTTGAATTATACGCCCACAACACTCTCCCCAGACACACATCCCAGTCATTCACTGTCGTACTCATCATTCTCAACATCTCACACAAGGTTCTTATAGTCCGTTCAGCGAATCCATTTGAAGACGGTACATACGGAGTTGTTCTCACATGCTCCACACCATTCTCTCTCAACATTTGCTCAAACACTTCCCCTACAAATTCAGGCCCATTATCACTCAGACATCTTCTAGGCTTCCATACACACATAGGAAAAAACAACTGCTCAACCACACGCGCAACAGTCACACTCCTTTTATCTCTCACAGGCGCTGCATACACAAACTTACTTTTATGGTCAACCATCACAACTATACCAACATTCCCAGCACTCGTACGCGGCAAAGACACACAATCAATCACTACCAATTCAAACGGTTCTTTCGCATCAACTTTCAACATCGGTGGTTTCACTTGCACACCTTGCACCTTTCGCTTCTGACACCTTTCACACGTAGTTGCAACATCATTCACAACAGTTCTCAGAAACGGGTGGAACACATGCTCCTTCATACACTCCCACAGCTTAAACTTACCCATATGCCCATAATTATCATGCACAACCTTCACCAGACCAATCATACCAACTAAGGACATCACAGGTACATACATATCATCACCACCCTTCACATGCCTCACAAAATATACAACATCCATACAAACAAAAAAATCCTTAGCATACCTTTTAAAATCACTTAAACACTCTGGCCATTCATTCAAATCAACACGCATCATTACACACCTCTTCAACTCACTAACAAAAGGACACATCTCTTGCATCTCTAGAATATCATCATCACTTAAAATCTCATTCTCATCATCCATGACCAACTCAATCATACCGCAAAACTTGACAACATTCTTTGCACACTCATTCAACTTCATCACCTCACATTCACCTTTCATAAGACAATCCTTATCAGCATCCAAAGACAAATCATTTAATCTCATAAAGTCTACACCAAGCAAGAAACAACAAGGCATTTGCTCACCTTTCAGAATCACAAAGTCATGCTTCACATTCACACCATTACCCAAACTCACTTTCAGACTAACCTGTTCCCATGCCACTATCATGCCATTCCCTAATCCACTTATCCGTAACTTCACAGGTTTATGCTCGCAATATCTAAACTCTTCATACTTACTCAGAATATTCTCATTCACTAAAGACACTTGCGCTCCAGTATCAATCAAACCACAGAACAACCTTTCACTAACTTTCACTCTCGCTTCCATCATATCAGGTCTACCATGTTCGCAATACACAGAAGGAACAAGCACACCAACATCAGCACTGATATCCACACTGTCATTAACTCCCATATCATCACTCAACACACACTCATCTTCATCCAGACAATCATTCTTCTCTCTTATATATGAACACTTTTCAATTACCCAATTGTAGTGCACACCGCTCAAACATTGCAGATGTACCACATTAGGATTCAAACCCTTCATCTTCTCATCCTTGTACACAATCGGCCTCTCACCACCAAAGTGCACATAAACAATCACTCCATACAAACGACTCACTACAATCAACACTTCCTGAAATGGCGGGACCCCTTGCATACACATCGCTCTCAATTCTTTCATGAAGTTCCGCACCTTTGCCATACCAATGCTTTCAGGCTTACTACACACTTCATTCATTACCTCCTTCCTTAAATCATCTACACTATCGGGCACTCTCACATCTACTCCATCACTCTTCAAATCTTGCAAACCATTCCATACACTCTCAAACAAGGAATCACCACCACCCTTACTCTCTTTTCCATTCATAATTCCTTTCGGCAAATACTCAGGATCACTCACTCCACACACATTTTCATCATTCGTACCAGGATACCTTGACATCAAATCAGCCACTCCATTCCGTTCACCAGGCACATACTCAATCACATAGTCAAAGTCACTCAAATCTTCCAAAGTCCTTGCAATCCTACTATCAGCCCACTTCATACGCTGCAGATACACAAGAGGTTGATGATCGGTTTTTATCACAAACCTCACACCATACAAAAATGGACGCAACACTTTCAAACAATATCTTATCGCAGCCAGCTCTTGTTCCACAGTCGAATACTTTCGTTCTGCAACATTCATAGCCTTAGATACATACCCAATTATTCGCCTGACATTCTCTCCATTCAAGCGCTGCTCTTGCATCAGAAAACCTCCCATACAATACCCACTCGCATCTGTATACAATTCAAGCATTTTAGCATTTACACTATAATCTGGGTAAGCTAATTCAACATCTTCAGCCGCTGCCTCCTTCAGTCTCTCATACGCCTCATTCATCTTATCATTCCACTTGACCACCGTACTACCTTTCTTGCCCATCCACTCAGTCAGAGGCTTACTCACACCAGAACAATCACGTATAAACTTTCGCTGGAACTCAATCAAACCCAAAAATGACTTCAGTTGCTTCACAGTCACCGGTTTAGGAAACATTCGCACCTTCTCAACATACTTCGATGATTTACGCAATCCATTCTCACTCACCATATGCCCAAGGAATTCCACTTCTTTCGCAAACCATTCACACTTCGCCACTTTCACCTTCACACCAACACTCTCCAACGTTCTCAACACATCATTCACCAATCTCATATGCTCCTCAAAAGTCTCAGTCATAATCAAAATATCATCTATAAACGCAATCACATTCTTACTCGCAAACTTACTCAACACAACATTCATTGCCCGCTGGAAGGCTCCGGGAGCATTAGCCAACCCAAAGCTGAGGTTCCGGAACTGGTTATTTCTCTTTGAGGAAGAGAAGGCAGTTACTGGCCGGCTCTCCTCAGCAATGGGCATCTGGTAATACCCCCGTACCAGGTCCAGCTTCGTAAACCACTCCATCCCATGCATACTATACACACACTCAGATACCACACACATCGGAAACCTTTCTTTCACAGTCCTTTCATTCACCTTTCGATAATCCACACACAGACGCAATCTTCCATCCGGCTTACGTACAGGTACAATTGGACTATTCCATGCACTCTCACTCTCCTCAATCACCCCCAATTGCTCCAATTCCAAACACTGCTCCTCAATCTCTTCAGCAACCGGACGTGGGAAATGCCTCGGCCGCTGATAGATTGGGGAGTCCTCCTGCAGGACAATCTTGAATTCCGGGAGCTTTGCAACCCCGAAATCCAGATCACCCTTACTGAGGGCTCCCTTTCGCTCAAATATCATTCGATACACATCCTCCCTTTCATACTCAGTCAAACATCCATCCAATTTCACCATGTCCTTCACCTCATTATACATCCATTCACATATCTTTTCATTCGCAACATTCACCCTGATATCCGTACTATCATCCATACCTACCTCATTGACAGTGGAGAGGTGGCCCAGTACATCTCCGACTTGGATTCCCCTCACCTGCCCTTTCACACTGGGGTCTGCCTGCACACATACAAAAGGATCATTCATTCTCATCAAGCCATCAAACACACAAGCAACACGCCTTACCTTATAACACGCATCCTTTCCATCCAATATCACAGTGTTCTCACTCACATTCAAACTAACATCCTTACTCTAACTCACTCTAACAGACACCCTTTCACCCTTTACAAGCCTTACACTCTCCATAGCAGTCACCTCAATACCAGTAAACACACTCCTCAAAACGCTACCATCTTTCCCTACATACAACTTATACACCCCATTTTTACCAATCTTTCTCTCAATCTGATCACTCGCAGGATGCACAACCATACGATTCATTTTCATAAAATCATAGCCCAAAATCACACCATACTCACTACTCACCTTATCAATCACAGAAAATTCACATTCATTCATCATCATACCATGCATTCGAACAGGTGACCTTATCATTCCAATCACAGGCACTCTCCTATTACCAATACCTACTAAACTACCCTTGCACTCAGACAGGAGGGCTTTCTCGCTAAACTTGTCATACACATCTTTATACACCAAGCTCGCCTTGCATCCAGAATCTATTAAAGCCAAACACTCAATTCCATTCAACTCCACCTTCACACTCAGACACTCATACTTCCTACCAGACAGCACTTTCACACTAGACAGACTTACCAACACATTACTCACACTCATGCACCCAGAGGATACTTCAGCAGGTACCCTCTTACCATTCAGTTTCCCGCTTCAGACTTTCCATTCACACCTTGCGCTCTCAGTCTAATCCAACACTTTTCACTTGAATGTCCTTCCATCGCACAATAGCTACATACATTCCTCTGGTCACGACACATCCTTGCATAATGACCAGCCTTTCCACAATTACCACATGCATATTTCATACTTTCCCCAGCAGTTGCTCCACCATTCAACCTCGGACAATCTTTCTTCAAATGGCCTATTTCTTTACACTCGAAGCACTCTTTCACACTTTCCTGGCAATCCTTTATCATATGCCCTTTCTTACCACACCCAAAACATGCACCAGATGTCCACCTACATTCTGCCAACATATGACCTTTCCTTCCACACCGACGACATTCCACAATCTTTCTCACACCATTCGGTCTCTCATTTGCTGGGACATACCTCGGTTTCTCTCTTATATATCCGTTCCCACGCTTGAAATTCATCTGCCCCCTTCCATTCGACCACCCTCCATTTGCCCATCCATTCTGCCGGCCCAGGAAGTTTGACATCACTCCAGCTGGTGCAGCCTTCAGGGCATCCCTTGTAGCTGACAAACTGCTGGGGTGGATGAAAGCTCCTGGGCTTCTTACCCCCAACATTCACACTGTACCATCCATCCTCTTCTAGATCGCTTTCATCATCAAATCGTCCATCTTCTAACAGTTCCAACACATCCTCCCACATCAACCGTTCACCTGTCAGTCTCACTCTCTCTTTTCTCTTTCCACCCAGCCATTCACTCATCTTTCGTGGGATCGTGTCCAAAAACTTCCTCATGAGTGGTTTACATTCATTTACATCATCATCACCATACCTCGTTCTTGCCATACTCTCAAGCCTATGTGCATACATATTCACACTTTCACTCTTCCCCATTCGAGCCTTCTCAAATTCATTTACCCTTTTATACTTCACACTCTCTTTCATTCGTTTCACCTGTCCAATCATCCGCTTCTTCACCCCATCGTACCTTGGTTCCCCCACACTTGTAATCACGCGGAAAAACTCCAATACTTTTCCCTCCAAACATTCCCCCAAAACATTCATCCAGTATCCCTTATTCTCCGGGTACTTGAGCTTACAATATCGCTCAAATTCCCCGAAGAATTCTTCCACACTTTTCCCACCATGTAACCTAAATCTATCTATCTTTGGCACTTCCCTTATCAAAATACCCTTTCCCACATTCACTTCACTCTCACTTGAGCTGCCTTCACTCTCACTCATATCAATCATACCATCACTCTCTCCTTCATCCGAGTACAATGAGTCCACACTCTTGCCTCTTACCTTCCTATCCTTCCCCTTTGCACCACTCTTCCTTCTTCTCTTGCATTCAACTCTCTTCCATTCTCCGTCCTTCCTATCACTCATAATCACCCTATCCTCTCTAGACTCGCACACACTCCCATTGATCCCATTAGTCTTATCCCCTTCAGTCGGAGCAGGGGTCAAGGTCGAGGGTCCTAGGGCCGGTCCTGACCCCTTCATCATGTCATACAGGTCCTGCATCCGTCGGTCCGTCTGATCCTGTCGGTCTCCCATTTCCTTCTTCATCCTATCAGTCTTTTCATTCATCCCTTTTATTTTATTCTCCATTCCCTCCATCATTCCCCGTAACATTTCACACTCCTCTTCTTTCTTTCTCAACTCCAGTCTCAATCGCACTACTTCTTCATTCAATGTTTCCGCTACAGCCATTGTTCCCAAGTTAGTAAAAAGATAGGAGGAGGGAAAAATCAATCAAACTACTTGTCACACTAATTGGGTATGGACTGCAATCCAATCCAGTCACGCTCCCAGTTTCGAAGTCTCACGTCCCTATTCGGGCGCCAAATGTAGCGGGCCGAAAATAGATCTCTAATCCCAATCGATAATCGATCCAACCCGCTTCCTACACTGTCCGGACGTGAGAAATCGAGAGAGAATAAAACGGATTGTATATACAGTCCCTTTACTTACAAAAAAAATACAATGATAGCTACAGTTTATATTTACAAAAATTTTATATTTTACTAGGGAAGTGTGCACACTTCAAAATGAGGCTAAATTCCCAAATAAAAATAATGATACCAAACGAGAATCTTATAACGGGCGGATACAACAATTTACGTAAATTCTAGACAAAACAAAAAAACACAACCACAACCGAACGAAAAGGAGACACGCGCTATGTCTTGCTGGAGGTGGGTGGTAGTTGGTTAACTAGAAGGAGGCAGTATTGTCAACGAAGGCAGGTATGGCGGTTCAGGTGGATAGAGACACGAAAGCCCTCCTCTCAGGGCTGGGTGGAGCACTCTTCTACAGAACCCCTCTTGCTTCCAGTCCACACTTCCACTCTCTCTGAAGAAGAGATATATCCTCCTTCAGTGATCCATTTATTTTTACATGGATGGCGAAACTAATAAGTGGGCATTACCCGAAATTACATTGACTAGCTTACCTCTTTCCAGAATAACGCTTCGTTAAATTTTCTTAATACAAAATAATATCTTATTATTAGCTATTATCTTTCCAGAATAACGCCTGGAAAGAAAGAAAAACATGGTAATCATTTTATACATGAATTAAACAAAAATAAAACAAACCCATTCCCATTCACACACATTCTTACAGAGGGAGAGAGAGGGTACTGAGAAAAGGGGTGGGAGAATGGCCCTTTTACACACACTCACATTCGCCCCACCACAACGCTACTTACAAAGGGGACACCAATTCCGGGGGATCTCCCGCCCAAAGATTTTTCTGCTCGAGAGGAGCAGGGTTATGATTGTCGCCTCGATTACTTTCCAACAGCACGAGTGGGTTTGCATTTAGGACTGATTAGTACTCGGCAGTAATTAGCCCTCAAGTTAGATTTGCCCATCTATTTTGTCGAATGACGGCAGTTGCTTTTGTTTGCGATGGGAATTAGAGATCTGCGCATAAAAATGCGGTAAATTCCGTTCATTTACCCATGATCAAAGACGCTCAGGCTTTTCCTTCAGTAGATCAAGGCCTGAAATTAAGTCATGTGGATCTTCCTGACTGACCATTTGTAGTTTCACCTTATTGAATTTAGCAGCGTATTCCTCATAAGTATGGCCCCCGACTTCAGTTACTCCACTTTCTTGATTGGGATCTTGTGTAACTGTTACACTTGAAACCGCTAGCTCATCACTGTGGGTGGTGCCTGGTCGATTTGCTGGGATACTTGATTTGAGCTTATATCTTTACTGATTGACACACGGATGACATGTCTGATGAGTGGCCTTGTTAGAGAGAGAGAAAAAAAGAGGCGCGTGGTCGTACAGTTCAAGGAGGGAGAGAGAAGACTCACCTGGTCGACCCTTTTTAATCCACGCTAACTAGGCGCAAAATGCCGGGATGCGCTGAAGGCTCGACTTTGCGGGAGTCTGAGATGTGCTTAAGAGTACGAAAGGTCCCGCTGGGGATTATTATGTGATATCGTGAATTAAAAACAGGCTATCTCGTCCAGCGAAGCGTCTGTCCACTGGAACCCAGCCCCTTTGGGGGCGCAAAAAAGACCCCGTCTCACCCCTATAAAACGTCCGACGCCACACTTGGACAGCAGTAAGTAACCGATCGTAACCACCAGTATCTGCGAGTATATGCCATCTTCCCGTCCCTGTTACTTCCACGCGAACACTTGCAGAACCCGTCAAGCTCTGTATATTCTCTTAGAACTCACGAGAGTTAACCCCCTATTGGGTGGTAACCGTTACTCGAACGCGACGCGTCAAATTCTCGATTCGGTATTCTACACCCGAAGGCAAGATCTGAGTTCATCTCACGTAATAGTCGTTTGTCAAGAGGCTATTAGTGTGGACACTACGCCGTCTCAAACAAGGCAGGCTTACTCCCTCGTACCAAATCTTCGAGGTAACCTCAACATGCAACTCCCATGTGTAAGTTATCTCTCCCCCATCTTTTTACGCCTCCGTCATCTGCGCTTTACGTGGGCTCAGGTTTATTTGAGCGTCTCTTCTGTCATTGTTCGTTCGTGTGTACAGTGGTCGACACTGCTCAGGTCGATCTATAAAGCCGAGACTAGTGCACGTCTCCTATGTTTATATAATTTATTTAAAACCCCTTTGGATTTGGTAAATATATTATCTTCATAGTAGTAAGGTATATTTTGTACTCCGTTTCTATTACTCTAGTACCTTCCAAGATATGTAACTAAGCATTGGCCAACCTAAATGCATTCTGAAACTTAATTACACTCTGATTTGTATTTATAAGTTCACACACGCTCATAGTGGACTAATCTCTTCATTGGCCTTTCACTCTCACCTTGAGGAATTTGGAAAAGGATTGGATCTAACTTCAACCTACGATAGATCTTTTGATTGTCTTGATCTCATAGTGGGAATTAGATGTACTTCCTTTATTTTATTCGAACGTACATATTTAGTGAACATATTTTAGAAAGTTTATGTTGTAAATAAATTACATGTAGTAGAAGACTTCTGGTCGTTCAAAACTTTAGGACGCCCCATGAGATTGACTTTCCGCAGTCAAAGAAAGCTTAACTTTGGCGAAGGAATTACAATCGCTATGATCTACTTGCAACGAGAAAGGGCACTTTAATCAATAAACATCCTGTATCAAGAGAGAATTTTTGTGAAGAAACACAAAGAAATAAACGAGTGAGAGTTTCAGGAATAATTCAGGAGAAGGAAAAGGACCATGAATGTTATAAAATAAATTGGCTTAGTTCTCAAAAGCTACTCTATTTGCATTTAGCTTTTTGATTTACCTTAGGTTAAGATCAATTCCTTCAAGAAGCATGATAAGTTTTAATTTTGTTAACAATTATTATCAGCGCACAACAACACGGCTTTAAACCTAGAAAAAATAGTAACCAGTTAAAAACAGTACAAATATGGACTGACAAATACAAACGACATATCAGAACACTGTAAAATTATTTAGAGATCTAACAACGAACAATACCTAAAGGTAAAAAAAGCAATTTTAATTAAAGATAACCAAATTTACTGATTAAATATGATGAATTGCGTAAAATCTTAAACATATTTAATCATACTCGTACACATAATTTGAATAATATTTAAATTATGTTTATTTTTTAATTGAACTTTTATATTCATTTATCAAATAATATTAGCCATTCCTTCTGCAACTCTAAATCCTTATTTCTCTTTTCTTAGCTCCCCATTTCTTTATTTAATTAAGTTAAATGCCCTCTTTCACCCTTTGTTGGGGCTATCCAAGCGTTGAAATAATAGTGAGAAATGTCAAAGAGAAGCAAAAAACCCTTCGAGAGAAAGAACAGCAGTTTCTCACGGTCCACGGATGTCGAGGTGGCGTGGTATTCCTCCAGGTTTCCGTTGTAGCAGGGCTATTACCCCAGTTACCCCATCCATCACCTTGCGCGCCACATCTATTAATCATTTCTTAGTTAATCTCACCTGGCCCCATTATTTTCACTTTGATATTGTTATTATTATATTAAAGGAACCTTATTATAAAGAAATTAATATGAATAATTAGAAGTAAATAAATTAAAATTAAATCCAAAATACAAATTCCCTAAATTGCAAATTAAATCTAGGAAAAACAATAAAATTAAAAGCTAATTATCAGGATACCGGACAGCAATCTATACACGCAAGTGGATGGAGTGGCAATGGGGTCTCCCTTAGGGCTGACCTTCACGAACTACTATATTGGTCAACTTGAAGAGAGATTACTGGACGACAGTGAAAATAAGCCACATGCATATTGCCGATACATAGACGACATCTACATCAACGACCAAAACGAAGAACATCTGATAAACATCAAAGAGCAATTTGAGGAGAACTCCGTGTTAAAATTCACTTAAGAATTGAGCACGGGCAATTAACTCCCCTTTTTGGACGTTGAGGTTCACAAAAGTATACTGATCACAAAAGTATATAGAAAAAGTACGGACATAGGAAGATGCCCCAATGCGGATAGTGAATCCCCTGAAAAGTGTAAAATAAGTGTAATCGGCTCATACATTCGACGAGCATATAAATGCTGCTCTACCTGAGAACTTTTCCACGAAGAGATCTCACGCATAAACAAGCACTCGTAAATAAGGTTTCTATAAAAGCATGTTTGAAAAACAACTCCAATCATTTTTAAATAATGGCTTCAAAGATACTGATAAAACAAAAAGGAATCAGGGGTCAGTAAACAACAGTAATGTGTACTACAGAAATCAGTTGTCCACGGCCTATAAAATAGAAGAAAAAAATATCAAGGAGAGTAATAATCGTAACATCAAGGTTAAGAATCAACTGGATAAAATTCAACTTATTATTTACTATAAAACAAAAAAAGCCAACAATCTCCTTATGAAAAACAACAGCTACCAAAACTCCTCGAATCTTAAGTCAATCAACATAGTTTACGATTTCATCTGTCGCAATAAAGACTGCAAGCTTTATAATAACTCTAAATATATCGGCATGTCAACTACCACACTTTCGCGCATAACATCAACAGCGCGCATAACATCAGCCTAACGAGAGATATTCTAGTTGACAACATTGTAATTAAAAGAAAAGCTGGAAATAAGGCTAGGCTGATCATCTTAGACGCCAATTTAATAAACCAAGAAAAGCCGGCTATCAATAGTCAAGCGTTAAGCAGAATCTAACATTAAAGTTGTTTTAAAGTTCCACTCACCCGATTGGCTCGTTTTCTCTAACGTTAAGATCAACCAGGCGGAATAAATATGCCCTAAAAACCGTTTTATTTCATTCAGTCTGATTCTAACTCCACATTTCCTTGGTAAAGGAGGAAAGAATATATCAATACGCTCCGAAGATGATCAAATATAATCGAAAGCTCAGCAATTTAGTTTGTTTTTTACCAAACACATTCATTTAATAGAGAGATGAAAACAGGACAAGTGATCTTCCATCTACAAGATGGAATAAAAAAGACAGTTAGAAAAATAGAAAATTGCCAAAGGAAATTAACTAAGGCGAAATACACCATTGTCTTTCCCCCCAAAAAAAGTAACAGGAAAAGCAGCTATCATATATTTAACAGGAGAAATATACATAAGAAAGATGTTCCTTGTATATAGAAACAATTACTGATAAATAAAATTTAATGGGTAACAGACTTATTAAACCTCCTCCAAAAAATGCTAGAATATTATTATTAAACAAAAGAAATCTGATAAATTTGAGGAAAGGGGTAAGAATCAAGATTCAACAACTTTCGTGCATCATCCATAAAGAAAAACGTTTAATGAAAGATCAAATATTTTTCTTTTTTTCCGGAGCGTTATCATTACTCGTAGGTTTTCAGTGTGAACAAATCATTTTTAATTGCCGTTTGTTCACCTTCCATCTCTACTATTTTATAAAATGTGCAAATATCCGTTTTCTTCATCCTTTTATTTGTTTAAAAGGTTTCAAAAGGCAGAAATAAAATAATTTAAACTACGTTAACTAGAAAAAGAGTTACAACTTTACAAGGATTGAATATGTGAAAGGTTCACCAGGATATTCCTCTAATAACACTTTATTTTCTCTTTATGACTATTGGCTGGCGGGATGTTTCAGTGCGTTCAAGTGTGAGTAAAAATTTAAATTATCTCAAAGCTGTCATTATAGAGATTCTTTCGCAGTTCCGTACTGAGCTTTTCCGTCCTTCATCATTTTCTCTCCAAATTAGCGATATTAATTTAGAGAAAAGAAGATCAGATACGAAGGTATATTCCAGGTAAGGGCGCAATATAGATTTGATAAATTGAACTACTATTTATTTACTCATACATTTCAAATTTCTTGCAATACAACCAAGCGTTCTCTTTTATATTTAAGCTATTCTTTCGCAGTAATTAAAACATGAATTAGTTCTAAATTAATACACCGTGATATTTTTCTTCATACATATTTTCTAATAAACGATTGCCCAAAGTTTTATTTAAAGTTTTCGTACGAGAGACAATCTACCTTTTTGTGCACATATTGTAAATAAAATGTTTTGAATCAAAAGTAGTATTTGGACCCCAGGTAACCAAAATGGAGACTACAGACCTCAACTACACCCTAATGAACAATCACTTCTATTAAAATATCTGAATTATTTTAAATCTAAAAAAAATAAAGGTTTTTATAAAATTTAATTATGTTATCTTAAGTTAAACTTAACGAAAATTGTGAAAATATCGTATCGCAAATATGTTTCATTCATTTATTTGGTCATTTATGACCAATATTTATGTCTAATTATAAATCTAAGTCTGATCTCCTTAATCCATTCATTGATTAAAAATAACCCCTTCTTTGTCGTTTCCAATAACTTTTAAAAGTTTTTCTGTGTAGTACACAAAACAAAACATTTGGGTAAAAAAAAAAGCGAAGGATTCTCAGTGCTGAGGGTAAATCTAGGATTTTGTTGCATGCAACTGTTAATCTTCCATTCATACTGTGAATGTAGTTTTAGGATTTACTACTTTTTTAATAATTGATTGTATTGTATCTGCTTTTTACTTTATCTACATCTTTCTCTGCATCTTTTCCGGCTCATAGGCAGGGTCGATGTTCCTGATGTATTTCCGCCATAATTCTCAGTTTTGCGACTTCTCCCCAACAGTCAATTTTCTGTGAGGTAGAGAGGGATTTTGTCTATCAACCCTCGCATCTGCCTTACTCTCTTTATTCACCCATGCACCACTATTTTAATAACCCTCATAATTCATTGTGATAGAACGAGTTAATTTCAACTCCTATCCCATATTATTAAAAACACGATGCTGCCCACGTGCATCTTCGATTGGAGGCTTGGAATCTTATCTCAGCTACCGGATGCCAATGTTTAAACAAGGAGGTTATCGTCCCCCCGTTCGCCCCCATACGCCGACCTCGCCAGATCGAGTTAGGCTTATGGGCAGATAAGGCATTGTTCCCCGGCTCGGCTGTGCGTTCCCTCGAAGCTTCCACCCCATTCTCCCCCACGCCAAGGAGATGTCCTGGCTATTTATATGGAAACTTTACCACTAAGATCAGATTGGAGATCCAGATTTTCGTCGCGAAACATCACCACGACCCTCTCTCCCTTTGTGCGCCAAGGGACCTCGACCTCGAGATTCACCATCACTTGTCCAGAAGGAGGACAATATTCCTTGAGTGCCAAAGGTTCGAGCCTTTAGTGACGCCAAGTCCCCAAGGCATCCCCCCCCTGTTGTTCAAGGAGAACAGCATTAAAACAGCCATTGTTCGTTTTGAGCCCTTCGCCAAGAAACGGTTCTCATCCCCCCCCTGTTGTTCAAGGAGAACAGCATTAGAACAGCCATTGTTCGTTTTGAGCCCTTCGCCAAGAAACGGTTCTCATCCCCCTCCTGTTGTTCAAGGAGAACAGCATTAGAACAGCCATTGTCGTTTTGAGCCCTTCGCCAAGAAACGGTTCTCTCCCCCCCCCCTGTTGTTCAAGGGAGAACAACATTAGAACAGCCATTGTTCGTTTTGAGCCCCTCGCCAAGAAACGGTTCTCACCCCCCCTGTTGTTCAAAGGAGAACAACATTAGAACAGCCATTGTTCTTGAGCCCGTAGACAAGAGACGGTTCTCATCCCCCCCTTTGTTCAGAAGAGAACAACCTAGAACAGCCATTGTTCGTCAAGCCGTTCGTCGAGTAACGGTTCTACTTTCCAAGACGCCACGTCAGGATCCTTTTATCCCCCCCCTTCGGCTGGAACTCGCCAGCGGACCGAATATTCCTTCAAGTACCTTCCACTGCACCCTAATGAAGTTACGTAAGCCAAGCGTCACCTTTTGAGTATTGATCCCTTATTTGTCAATTCTATCCTGTGCTTTAAATGGTTTAGCGAACCATCCCATCTCTTTAACTCCATATTTGTTTTACCTTTTTTTGATCCCTTAAATCCTTGGATTAGCCCGAGTCTCCACGACCCTTTCCATTCTGTTTGTCAATATTTTCAGTTTTTGTGTTTGCTGATAGTTATTATTAATAAAACTCTATTTTATTAATGATAGCAATATTATTATCCTTGAGCTCAGTTCCACTTCTTAAGCATTTTGAAGATACATAATATCGGCCCCCAGACAGTAAAAACGCACTCTAGAGATAATTAAGGAAGTTCTCTCAACGAATAGTGATATATGGTATATCGTCGGGAGTCATTCTACGACATATATATATATATACTATTTAAATTTGGTATCAGGTGTGTAAGGTTTAACGCTATATCTTTGCAAACACTGGTCTCAGTCGAGTAAAGCATAGTGTTATTCGTTATAATAATAGAATATAGTAGTTCCCTTTTGTTTTAACGATTGCTATCCCCTTTTTTTTTTAAACTTAAGAAGCTGGAGTAGCTCAAGGAACGGTTATAATAATTTGTTTGTGTTTTTTTTTGTGATTTTAGTCAGTAGTTATTTAGATTGAGAAACCAAGTACGAATAGGTCAGTGCCCATATTTAGGTAGGCTAATTCTATAGAGGCATAATTCTTGTTGCAAGGAATTTTAGTTGGTTGACTAGTGCGCCCCCAAGTGCAAAGATGACTCCTTTCGAAATCTTTAAAGCGCAAGGAGAGTCCTGTGGACTTTCCGGAAAAGAACTAACTGAGTACATTCTAGAGGAGCAAAGAAAAGAGGAAGAAAGAAAAATACAAAGAAAAAAGGAAGAAAGAGAAATACAACGAGAAGAAAGAGAAATACAAAGAAAAAAGGAAGAAAGAAAAATACAACGAGAAGAAAGAGAAAGAGAGGAACGGATAAGACAAGCTGAGCTTCAGATTGAATTAGCTCAGATTAAAGCAGAAGTTCAAAGAAAAAAGGTAGAAAAAGAAAGAGAAAGAGAGGAACGGGAAAGAGTAATCCAACGAGAAGAACGAGAAGGAAAAATACAACGAGAAGAACGAGAAGGAGAAATCCAACGAGAAGAAAGAAGGAAGGATTCGCGCCCCTTCCCAGGAAAGCTGACAAAGTTTCCGAGCCCCGTAAAACCCCAAAACTTCTTTCCCCAAAACCAACAACGGGACTCCAAACCTCCCGTTAAGATTTCTCCTCCATCTCTCTTCCCGAAGCGACCAATAATATGCTTCACCTGTGGTGTAGAAAACCACATGAGCTGGAACTGCCCCCAAAATTCTAGGCTTAAAAGCGGTCCAGCCCCCCTAAGTTCACCAGATTAATGAAACCCCGGCTCCCCCGCTGGTGCAGACCCAAGCAGAAACTTCTCCCCCTCCGTCAGGCCACCAGGTAAATTTTGTTTTTGGTAAAAGTTCATCGGGAACTTTGAAATATGAGGAGGGCAGCGTGGACAGCTGTCGAGTATTGACTCTCGTCAGGGACACAGGATGTACGTGCTTCATCGTGTCCGACGAACTCCTCCCAGTGGCCTCTAACCACGAAAAATTTGCGGTGGTACATGACCAACTTGGGCGGGCGAACAGATTCCCCGTCGCTAGATGTTACCTGCAGTGTCAATATTATAAAGGCTGGGCTGAAGTCATTGTAGCACCCATAAAATTCTGTTCCGTACTTATAGGACAGAGCCCCCAAGTAAGTTTCGACCCTGTGTTTCAGGCCGCCCTTCCTCAAGGCCGAGATAAGAA